>NW_019014663.1:1146225-1158434 GCF_000150535.2 Carica papaya | reverse complement strand
GGTAATTCGCATGCCTGCGGATCGGACGGTCCGGATTTGTTCCCGCGCGCGTGACGGTTCAGATCCATTAGTACCCATATATATATATATCTTTAAATTGCACAAATACCGTATATGTTAATTGACGTCAATTCCATAACAGAAAATAGAGTGAGGGATAATTACTCAAATCGATGTCCGAAAAGCTAAACTTGTTGATTGCACATACTGCCGGTGCTCGAGTTTAGTGAATTTTTCTTTGGGGATTAAAATGCGCTATAAGTACTACAAATATCCGAAAAATCCAAAATTAGTGTCAGAACCTCTTTTTGGCCAATTCTGAAATTCTGGCACGGTGGCTTTGCCGTGCTCCGGCAACGACACCGCCACCCGCAATAGTGGTTTGTCTCGATTTGGTTCTTTTCGATCGAATTCGGCCAGATTTGCAACAATCCCTGCGAGAAAACACATTAAGGGGTCTTAGTTGGCCCAAAAAAAATGAAAAACTGAAACTCATAAGCGGTGGGGTTCTCTGGTACGGCGGCTTCGCCGGCTCACCTTTGTCTTTGGATATTTTGTTTCAATCAACCTATAAAGAAGAAAACGGTGGTTAAAATGGTGAAAGAAGAATTACGCAGAACAGGAATCGGAAGGGTCTCACCGGAGGCATTTTTTGCAATTTTTCGCGACAGCACCGCCGGGATTTGCCCGCGGTTTCTGGTTTATCCACGGGTCTTTTGGCTCCGATTTGGCCATGGGGATGTTTAAAATTGAATTCCAAGTAAATGGAGAAATTTTTACCTCTTTCAGCGGTCGGAAGTGGCTCCGGCATAGTGGCGGATGGCGGCGGTTCTCATTCCCGCCTACTGAGTCTTCTTCTCCAGCGAGGGTGTCTGGCGGTTAGGGTTAGGGTTTGGTGTGAAGAGGGTTATTTATATATGTTCCTTTTTAATCTGTGTCGTCTATTACGTTTAATCTGGACCATCCGATCGCGATTAAATAGAGAGTGAATCTGGATCGTTCATCGTAATCTGATTTGAACCGTCTGATCACGTTTAAAAAAGAAGTGGATCTGGACCGTTGATTGCGTTTAAATCTGACCATCCGATCGCTGACACGCGGATCACCTGTGTGGCCTCCCACGTGGTACCACATTAGTGTCCGTTGCCACTCTACACGTTCTGATTTGTCGGAACTGCTGACTAAGCATCCTACGTAGTACAACTTTCTTAAATTGCGTTCTAACCTCTAATTTTCAATTTTTCTTTCAAAAACACCCCCAGAACTCAAAATTTCATCCATTTTTCCCAAAATTATTTTCAATTTCATCCCCCTCCTATTTTTCTTCATTTTTACATTAAATTAAAATTCAAAAAATTTAAAAATTATATTTATAAATAAATTTAAATTACAATTAAATTAATTTGGGTATTATAACTTCCCCCACCTTAAAAGAAATTTGGTCCCTCAAATTTGTCTCTCTCTTACTTAATCAAATAGTTGGGGGTATTGGGCTCTGAAGTCTAATTCTACCTCCCATGTGGCTTCTCTCGGTATGTGATTCTGTCATAGGACCTTAACAAAAGAAATTTTCTGATTACGAAGTAATCTGCTCTTTTGGTCCACAATACCGTCCGGTACTTTCTCGTAGGACAGATCCTCTTTGAGTGAAAAAGACTCGTGGGCTAAGATATGAAACAGTTCCGGGTTGTACTTGCGTTGCATGGACGCATAAAATACATTATGGACCCTGAAAAGTTCTAAAGGCAGTGTCAGCCTGTAGGCGACGGTACCAATTCTGTCTAAGATTTCAAATGACCCAATATGCCGGGGATTTAGTTTCTCCTCTTGCCAAACCTACAGATTCCCTTGAAAGGGGTGACTTTAAGGAACACCCGATCGCCTTTATCAAATTTCAAATTTCTTCTCTAGGTGTCCGCATAACTCTTCTGGCTGCTCTGAGCCATCTGAATGTTCTTCCTTATCTTAACTGTTTTGGTTGTAGTCTCCTCTACGAGATCTGTGCCGAATAGTTTTCTATCACCCACTTCTTCCCAATATATCGGCGATCTGCATGGGCGGTCGTACACGACTCATACGGAGCCATGCCAATACTTGCTTGGTAACTGTTGTAGGCGAACTATATCAGGGGTAGATGGTCATCCCAATGGCCCCCGAAGTTAATAACACAAGCTCAGAGTATATCATCAAGTGTGCGGATTGTCCTTTCTGACTGTCCATCGGCCTGATGATGGAATCCAGTACTAAAAGACAGTTTCGTTCCCATGACTTACTGAAAGTTAGACCAGAACCGATAAGTGAACCTGGAGTCCCTGTCAGACACTATTGTCACTGGTACTCCATGTAATTTGACTATATCCCGGATACATTCTTGTTAACTTGTCTAAGGGATCAGTCATCCTGATGGCCAAGAAGTGGAAAGATTTGATAAGTCAGTCAACAATTACTCAAATGGCAATCTTTTCACGAAATCCATTGTGATATATTCCCACTTCCACTCCATAATTGGTAATGATTGAAGTCGCCCACCTGGCGTTGATACTCTGCATTGACCTGCTGACATACTAAACACTTAGAAACAAAGTCAGTCATATCTTTTTTCATCCCGTTCCACCAAAATCAGGGTTGCATACTTTGATATATCTTAATGCTTTCGGGATGCATAACAAACTTTAAGTTATAGGCATCTGTCATGATGTCCCTTTTCAACTCACTGTCACCTGAAACACACACCCTATCTTGGAATCTGAGCAACCCATCGGTAGAGACTCAAAATTCAGAACTTACTCCCTGTTCTGCATCTTTCTTGAGGGCTGCTAAGGTAGAATTGACAGACTGAGCTTCCTTTATTCTCTGGATTAACTCCTGATAAGGTGGAATTGACGGATTAAGCTTCTTTTATTATGTGGATTAACTCAGGTTGAACGGTCAAGTGGACCAAACATGTGACTCTCTTTAGGTCCTGAAATCGTACCTGTTGTGTGGCCCCTATTAATCTGCATTATGAAACTATTAAATGAGCTAATATACCAACAATTTTCCTGCTGAGTGTGTCGACTACTATGTTGCCCTTACCCGGGTGATATAAGATATCGCAATCATAGTCCTTGAAGAGTTCTATCCACCTTCTCTAGCGCATGTTGAGATCCTTTTAAGTGAATATGTGTTTCAATCACTTATGATCAGTATAGATCTGAAAGATCTCCCCATACAAGTAATGGCGTCAAGTCTTCAAGGTGTGGATAATTGCAGCTAGTTTTAAGTCATGGGTATGCTAGTTTTTTTTATAACTCTTCAACTGCATGGACCTATAGGCTATGACCTTCCCATGCTACATCAAAACATAACCCAATCCTAAGCAGGAGGCATCACTATACACTGTATATCCACCCGATCCGCTCGATAAGGCTAATACAAGTACGATAGTCAACCGTTTCTTTAGTTCTGAAAAAATTCTTTTACAATTCTTGTTCCAATCAAACTTGACATTTTTCTTTGTGAGCCGATCATAGGAGCAGCTAGGCTAAAAAATTCTTCCACAAACCTGCGGTAATAACTGCCATCATCAGAAAGCTACAGATCTCTTAACTGAGGTCAATTTTTTCTAGCCGAGCACTGCTTCAACTTTTTTAAGGTTCACTAACACTCCATCTTTTGATATGATGCACCATACGAAGGTAGTCTGCTCAAGCCAAAACTCACACTTACTCAACTTTGCATACAGCTTCATCTCTCTGAGAACCTGCAAAAGCTAAGTCAGATGGTAACTGTGTTCTTCTCTGCTTTTTGAATAAAGCAAGATATTATCGATGAACACAATAATGAACTAATTTAAAAATTATCTGAAAATCCTGTTCATTAAGAGCATTGGTTAGTCCACATGGCATGACCAGGAACTCATAGTATCCGTATCTGGTTCGAAAGACTGTTTTAAAAATGTTTTTTGTCCCGATCTTTACCTGATGGTAACCTGAATGCAGGTCTATCTTGGAGAAGATGTGGGCACCCTGCAACTGATCAAAAAGATCATCGATCTTCGGGAAGAGTACTTGTTCTTGATTGTGACCATGTTCTAGCCTCTATAGTTAATATAAAATCTTAATGTTCCATCTCTCTTTCTCACAAATGTGACTCCAGCATCCCAATGAGACACACTATGTCAGATGAATCTACTGTCCTGTAATTCAGTGATTTGTTTCCTCAGTTCCTCCATCTCAACACAACTCATGCAGTAAGGAGCAACCGTAATAGGCTGGGTGTCTGGCTGAAGGTCTATGGTGAATTCGACTTCTCCGTCTACTAGCAGTCCAAGTAGTTCATCTGGAAACACATCTAGAAAGTCTCAAACTACCAGAATCTCTTGAATATAAATTTCTTTATTGGATTTACCTAGTTAGAGAGAACAGTCGGGTTAAAGTACTTGATAATAAGAGAATTTTTCATGAGGAAAATAAATGTTAAATAATTTTATTAATTTATAAATGACTCCTCATTAGGAGGGTTGAATACAACCTTTTTGCGAAAACAATCTAGGGTGTCGTGATACACCGCTAGTCAGTTCATTTCTAAAATTACATCAAAGTCCTTCATATCAATCTCTATTAGGTCCACATTCAATTTTCTATTTTCTATATCTATGACACATACTCTATATACAACTTCCCCTAGTAGTATCCTACTCCCAAGAGTAGACACAAATAACACAGAATCAAGTTTTTTAGGTGATACATTTAATTTTAATGCAAAAACATGTAAAAAAAATGAATGTGATACACCACTATCAATCAAAACATGAGCATGGTGGTTACAGATAGTGTACGTACCCTGTACCACGTCCAGGTTGACTTTTGTATCCTGCTGAGTGAGGTTGTAAGCTCTGCTCTGGATAAGAGCTCTAACCTAGTTCTGGTTCCTCAGGCACTCTCTTGCATAATATTGGGCACTAACGAATATACGGCATGTGTTGTTGAGGCGATAGCAGGGTCGACCCCCATGATCATTGCCACAATGCTGACAAGTCTTACTCCGTCTTGCTACTGGAACCTGAGGAAGAGCCTAACTCATCAGTATGGGTCTCTTGTTCTGTTGAATAGGTGCAGTAGGAGCTGGTCTGCGGTGTGGAGCCAAGGGCTTGAGGTTCCCTACTACTAGAGGAAATGTGCGAAGGTTCCTCTTCACTAATTGTGTCTTGGCCAAAACAGCCGAATAAGTTCTGAGCTTGAGTACAAACAACTGTCGTCTGATATTAGGACGGAGACCCCACTCGAACCTTCTAGCCTTCCTGCCTTCATCTGTCATGCTCTCTAGGGAATATTGGCCCAATTCTATGAACTTGTGAGCATATTCTGATATAATCATGTTCCCCTGGATCAAGTGTGCAAACTCTATTTCCTTCAAATGTCAGAGATGCTTTGAAAGGTACTATGCATGAAAGGCTATCAAGAACTGTTCCCAAGTGACTGGAACGGGCAGGGTGGCCTACTTGATGTACCACCAGCAGTATGCCTCTCCCACCAGCATGTAGATAGCAATGATGACTTTCTGTTCAGGAGTCACCCCATGCATCGTGAATGCCTTCTTTGACTCAGCTAATCATTACTCGACCTCTTCAAATGAAGATCCCCCTACAAAAGTAGATGGATTTAGTCTTTTATATCTCTCGATATAGACTGAGTCCATAATGGGAGGAGTTGGGTCTCATGGAAGAGGGATTGAACTGTGCTAAGGATATACTGGATGACCCTATGGTGGTACTGGATGATATAGTACAGGTAGCTCCCTCCTTTCCTCCTGGGCCTGCTGGGCAGCGATGAGTCTCTCCAGCATCTCAAATAATCGGTCAACATCCTCTCGTAGTGAAGCCTACCGGACTGTTCGGTTTAGTGAGCGTCTTTCTCTCCTCATCTATCTGTACCTACATTTTACAAGGAATGGTTGAGTGATAATTCATTGTTTTTTGTGTTTTCTATGGATTTTGCATAAGGAATGGGTCCGAGAATGCGGCTCTGATACCAATTGTAACGACTCCAAAAATTTCAAAAGAAATAAATTATAAATTAAGTGCGGAAATAAAATAATCAGTAAGGGTTAACGTTTCGTACACAATAACTTAAAGTCTCAAATAATGCTACGGGAATTACTATTTGAAGAAAATACAAAAAAATTAAGGAAATAAACGGAAAATAAATAAAACTGGCATTTTACTCGTAACCCTCTTATGGATCGGGCTCTGGATCCTGATCCTCTTGATATGAAATTGTTAATAAAGGAATGAGCTACACTAGCCTAGTAAAAATATCACGCTACTCACCGACACAGAAATGAAAGTTGGTAGAAATTGTTAATAAACTAATGGAGCACTTAATTAAGCAAATTCATTTATCATAAATAAAACTATTTGCTGCATACTTATCGTAGCGAGATTTACAAAAATAACCTGTAGAATCAATAACATAATATATATCATGATCTCATATTCAATTAACCAAAACAAAAATTTTTCTTTTTTATCAGCCTACTGGTATCCATGAGGGTTCATAAGGATGTCCCTACAATGCGTGAACCTCTTTTCTTTAACATTTTCAATTAATGAGCCGTCTCTATACCTCATCCGGTATGAGTACCAAATTACAAAACTTCAATACCTCGTCTTATATGAGAGTGAAATGGCTCGACTCCATACCCCGTCCGGTATAAACGTCAAATTATAAAATCTCGATACCCCCTCCGGTATGAGGCAACGTTCACGGTAGGATTTTCTATGCACCCGATTCGTCCACCATCTCCCAAAATATCCAGTAAGGCTGTCTTTTCATCCATTCACTTAATCACACAGTTCCTATTTACCTTTAATCTCAGTTTTCTAATTCAACCGTAATCACATAAAACAAAAAAAACATGCATCAGGAAATATAATCACATCTCAGTTTTCTAATTTAACAGTAGTCACATAAAGCAGCAATACATGCATTCAAAAATATAAAATCGATCAATGAGATATTGTCATGCACTCAAACTATAAAATAAATCAACAGAAAATAATTTATGACTCTGACTCCATTAATAACCCGTAATTAATTATAGATATTTTCTAAATTGCATAAAACACCGTATTATTGTTAATTTGACTTCAATTCCATAATAGAAAATATGATGAAAGATTCTTACTCAAATTGATATTCGAAAAACTAAACTTGTTGACTGCACCTACTGGTAATCTCCGGGTTTCCTAAATTTTTCTTCATGGATTAAAACGTACTACAAGTACCTACAAATATCCCAAAAATACAAAATCGGTGTCAGGACCTCTTTTTGGCTAATTTTAAAATTCCAGCACGGCGGCTCCGCCGAGCTCTGATGACGGCACCACCGCCCACAGCGGCAATTTGCTTCGTGTCAGCTATTTTCGACCGACTTTGCATTAATCCCTGCAAGAAAACACGTTAAGGGGCATCGGTTGGCTAAAAAAAAATGAAAAATAGAAACTCACTGGCGGCGGGGTTCTCTAGTGCGGCAGCTCCGCCGGCTCACCTTTGCAGTTAGGTCTTTTGCTTCGGTCAATCTGTAGAGAAGAAACCGGTGGTCAAAATGGTGAAAGAATTACGCAGAACAGGAATCAGAAAGGACCTCATTAAATGATTTTTTGTAATTTTCCATTGCAGTGCGGGGCTTTGCCCGCAGTTTTCGGCCAATCAGTAAGTCTTTTAGCTCCAATTTAGCCATGGGGGTGTTTAAAATTAAATTCCAAATAAAAAGAGAAATTTTTACGTCTTTTGGCGATCAGAAGTGGCTCCGACTCGGCGATGGCTCTCATTCTCGGCAGTTGGGTCTTCTTCTCTGGTGAGGGTGTCTGAGGGCTAGGGTTAGGGTTTGGTGTGAAGAAAATTATTTATATCATTCTCCTTTTAATCTGGACCGTCCATCGCGTTTAATATGAACTGTCCGATCGCGATTAAATAGGGATTAAATCTGGACCGTCCGATCATGTTTAAATAGTAAATAAATCTATACCATTGATCGCGTTTAAATCTGATCGTCCGATCGCATTTGGGGAGGGAACGCATCCAGGTTGTCCGTGCGCGTGGGAGTGAATCTGGGTCGTTCGATCGCGGGTACGCAGATCGCCCGCGTGGCACCGCGTCAGCATCCGTTGCCATGTAGTGCGTTCTGGTTTGTCGGGACTGCTGACTGGACATCCTACGTAACACAACTTTCTTAAATTACGTTTTGACCATAATTTCTAATTTTTCTTTCAAAAATACCTCCAAAACCTAAATTTTTACCCTTTTTTTCTAAAATTATTTTTAATTTCATTCCCCCTCCTAATTTTTTTTCATTTTTATATTAAATTAAAATTTAAAAATTATATTTATAAATCAATTTAAATTACAATTAAATTAATTTAGGTATTACAATTTGCTTGTAAACTAAGGATAACGTCTTACTCTACTCATCATGTGGATATGATAGTGATAAATACAACAGGTGAAGAGTGGAGGCTCACAGGTTATTATGGAATGCCTCAAAGGTTACATAGAAAGGAGACATAACAGTTGCTAGAAACTCTTTCACAGAGAACAGATCAACCTTGGGTAGTCATAGAGGACTTTAATGATATGGTCTTGGTGGAGGAAAAGGAAGGAGGGTGCTGCACCGTCCCATTATCTTATAAAAGGGTTTTCAAGCACTATTAGAAAGGTGTAATCTAGTTGATATTTCACTACTCGATTATGAGCTTACTCTGCCCATCATGTGGATATGACAGTGATAAATACAACGAGTGAAGAGTGGAAGCTCACGGGTTAATATAGAACGCCTCAAAGGTCATGTAGAAAGGAGACATGGCAGTTGCTGGAAACTCTTTTACAAAGAACAGATCTACCTTCAGCAGTCATAGGGAACTTTAATGATATGGCCTCAATGAAGGAAAAGGAGGGGGGTGTTGCACCGTCCCAGTATCTTATAAGGGGTTTTTAAGCACTATTAGAAAGGTGTTATCTAATTGATATTCCACTACTCGAGTATGAGTTTATGTGGTCTAAGGGCTGACAGGGGAATACTAATTGATATTCCACTACTCGAGTATGAGTTTATGTGGTCTAAGGGCTGACAGGGGAATATAATCAGAGAGTGGATTGATAGATGTGTTGTTAATAAACACTGGGGGATCTATTTTCGCAAGCCAAATTGGAGAACTTGTATGCCTATGTATTCGATCATTCTCCTATTTTTCTTACTTGCGATCGACATACGCATCAACTCTATAGTAAAAAGTTCAAATTTGAGAATGTATGGCTGCTTAACTCGGGGATTGAAGAGGTTATGAAGAAGGGTTGGTTACATATGAACACAGGTGGAATCATGTCGAAAATTACAGTGTGGGAGATAACTAGAGGCCTGGAGACACTTTTTAGTGGGGAATTTTCGTTGTAGGAAGTGGGAGTTTTATGGAAAGTTGGTGAGTGAAAGAAGGAGAATGGGGACTTCTGAAAATGAGAAGTTTAGTTGTCTGAATAGTGAGTATATTCACTTGTTGGAACAAGAAGAATGTTTTTGGCGCCAGAGGGCGAAAGTTTTTTTACTCAAGCATGGTGATCGTAATTCTAAGTATTTCCATCGATAAGCTTCTAACCAAAAACGTCGAAATTTCATCAATAGGCTTCGAGACTCAGAAGGAAACTGGATTTAAGAAGATGCAGGGTTGAAGGACCATGTGGGGAATTATTTCAAGGAGTTATTCTCTGCCTCTAATGGTGAGTGTCATCAAGTTGTGGAAGGGGTTACTGCATAAATAACAAGAGAGGAGAATGAACAGCTTCTCCAACCACTGCACTGAGAGAAAATTAAGTAAGTTGATTTTCACATGCATCCCAACAAAGCTCCTAGTCTCGATGGTATGAATCCGGCTTTCTTTCAAAAGTTTTGGCATGTAGTAGGAAAGGATGTGGTAGAAACTTGTCAAAGATGGTTTGAAAACAAAGAAGTCCTATAGCATGTTAATGATACGACCATTATTCTTATCCCGAAAAAGGAATGTCCTGAATTTGTTAAAGACCTGCGACCAATCTCATTATGCAATATGTTATATAAGATATACTCCAAAACTCTAGCCAATAGACTCAAATAGGTGCTGCTGCGATTAATTTCGGAGGAACAATCTGCTTTCGTTCCAAGCAAATCTATGACTGATAACATTCTTCTCGCTTTTGAGGTTATACATAAAATGAAGGCAGATAATTCAAACATAAACACAAACATGGCCCTGAAGATTGATATAAGAAAAACGTATGATAGGGTGAGATGGGAATTTATAGAGGCCATGCTTCTCAAATTAGGGTTTGCCAGTAAATGGGTTCATCTGATGATGCGTTGTGTCCAATCTGTATCTTATAAGGTTAATCTTAATAGCAGTGAAGTGGCGTCGATTAAGCCACAAAGAGGGTTACAATAGAGGGACCCTATATCCCTATACCTTTTCATGCTCTGTGTTGAAGGTTTGTCATCGATGTTTAAAAGGACGGAAGAAGAGGTGTCATACATGGAGTGAAAGTTTGTTGTCGAAGCCCAACGATTTCACATCTTCTATTTGCTGATGATACATTATTTTTCTTTAGGGAAACTGATATTGAATGCAGACAAGTGAAACAGATATTGCACTCAAACAAGGAAACATCGGGTCAAGCTATCAATTCTCAGAAGTCTGGCACTTTTTTGAGCAAGCATACACCAGATGCACATAAGAGTAGACTTCATACCTTGTTGGGAGTACATAATCCAACTGATCATGGTCGGTATCTGGGTTTGCCATCACTTGTGGGCAGGAATAAATGACAAATATTTGTCTTCTTACTGGACTCCCTTCGAAAACGAATAAATGGGTGGAACCAGCATTTGTCTAGGGTAAAGAGGTTCTACTCAAATCTATAGCTCAAGCAATTTCGACCTCTGTATGAATATTTTTCGGCTTCTAGTTACGTTATGTGATGAATTAAATAGGATGATAAATGATTTCTGGTGGGGAAAAAGGAGCCAAAACAGAGGGTCCATGCATTGATTATCATGGGAATCGCTATGTAAAAGGAAGGAAGAAGGTGGTCTGGGATTTCGGAACTTACAGGCATTTAATCTGGCAATGTTGGGCAAACAACTGTGGAGGATGATGAAGGTATCGAATTCTTTAGTAACAAAGATGTTTCAAGCCAATATTTCCTTCATGGGGATGTCATGTCGGCATGTTTGGGTTTCAACCCAAGTTTTTGCTGGAGGAGTTTATTTGCATCAAAATATTTGGTACAAATGGGTATGAAATGACTTATTGGTACTGGGAGAAAGGTGAAGGTCTAGGGTGACTCGTGGCTACCCAAGACGCAGGGTTTCCAAGTTAATAGTTTTGCCATTGAGGGCTGTGAGAAGATGACAGTGAATGAACTCATGAATAAGGACAATCTCAGTTTGGATGCTGAACTGATCAGGGGCTTATTTGCAGAGGAGGAGGTTGAACTTATGCTAGGTATACCACTGAGTGTGAGAAGTTGAGAAGATAAACTTTTTTGGGCTCCCTCCAAGGATGGGAAGTACTCGGTACGGTCAACCTATAGATTGTTAAAGAATGACTCAAACGATAATAAAGATAGTGATAAACGGATGTGGGGACATGTGTGGAAAGTTGATGTACCATCCAAAGTTAAGAACTTTATATGGAGACTGTTGTCTAAGACATTACCAGTAAAGACCAGGTTGCAAGAGAAAGGATTGGAGATTGATTCTTCATGTTTGCGATGTGCACAGAGCGAGACCCTAAAGCATGTCTTTTTTTAGTGCTATAAGGCCAGACGATGCTGGGATATACTAGGTGCAGGTTATCGGTCGGGTTTAAGTCAGGATGTGGAGTGGTGGATCAAATAGGATTGCACCTAGTGGAGTAAACGTGAGATAGCCCAGGTATTCTGTCACCTGTGGAGACTCTTGTTGGAAAGAAATGAATTCCTTTGGAATGGGAAGATGTTTGCTGGCCATACAATAGTATACCTGTCAAAAAAGTATTTGCAGGATTGGCAGCAAGTGAAGGAAGTTAAGGCAAGAGAGGTCATACAGGTACATGGGATGATGTCGGACATACATGAACACAACCTAAGGCCATATATGTGGAAATGCAATGTTGATGCTTCCATAAGCATGTCTACCAAGGAGGTCGGGTTTAGATTTAGAGG
>NW_019014663.1:1121924-1141215 GCF_000150535.2 Carica papaya | reverse complement strand
TTTTTCTTTATTTCTGTATTTTTCGTATTTCTTTCAAAAGAGTAACTCTCGTAGGTACTTTAAGTTATTATGTAAAAAATATAAACTTTAACAATTTATTTCGCTTCCGCACTTGATTTATAATTTATTCCATTTAGTATTTCTAGAGTTGTTATAATAATATTCTCTTTAAAGATGGCTAAGTATAAAAAACTCATGTTGATTTAGAAAAAAAATTTGTGATTACAAATTATTATAACCTCTTGTGCAAATGATGTAAAATGACTGGATTGGAGGGTTGAGAATATCGCAAAGGATAAAAAACTTTTTTAGTGATGTTTCGTAACTTGAATTCCCAGAGCTTTAAATATCAAAACCCATTATTTAGCTAAAATGAGCTAGCAAAAAAATGACTATAAAGGTCAAGTTGATGCAAATGTATTAAACATGGTTATTTTTTAATCCATTACGCTTTTCATCAAATAGAAAAGGCTAGCTATGATTATTATTATTATTTTTTTTTTAAGAAGAATTGGATTATTATTATTATTATTAACTAAATATATAATGTTATTTATGAGATAAATATTTAATTATTAAATACTAAAGAATAAATGGATTTTTTGTTTTTTTAAGGTGAAAGTTGGTTTAATTTTTGTTTTCTTGTGAGAATTACTTTGATCCGGCTGTCTTGTTTCTGTATTTGTCTCTATAGGGTAAATAAATTAATAATGGTAGTTGCATCTTTACGTCATTAGGAAATCAATTTACCAGCTGAACCAAAGGTTTCTTTTATGTAAGTATATCCTATTTAGGTAAGATTAGGTGAATACTTATTTTAAATTCACTTCTACTTTGATGTTCATATTGGGTGGATACTTATTTTAAATTCATACAAATGTATTTAGAAAACGTGTTTGTGAATTTAATGATGAAACGAAGAATTTAAATTTTGACATTTCAAAATTAATATTAAAATTATCTTAAAAGGTTGTAATTAAAATTCTATTTAAAAAATAATGAAAATGAGATTAAAAAACATTTAACATGAAACTTACAAGATACTCAAATTACATGTGGGAAAGCGTAGCAAAATCCTCGGTCCTTAAATTACACAAACAATAAATTAGATTTGGCATCTCGAGGTTATTAAACAATCCAACGGTTATTAATCTTTCCCAAAAATAGAAATCCAATCAAACGGTTCTTAATTTGTTAGCAGTAACAAACTGGCAGTAGCCGTTAATGTCTCTCAAGAGTTTTTTAGTGGGTGGGGCCAACCACAATGGGCTGGCAATCATGTGCCACTTTCTCATCATCTGACCGTTGCTCCACCATACTATTTTACTAATACTTCCGTATTCTTTATGTAATTTTTCATATTTTACTTACTATTTCTGCAATTTAATATTAATAAAAATTATTTCTTGTACAATACAATATACAATAATTTTATTTTTACTCGAAAAATTAAAAATTAAATATTTATATTACTCAAGTAATAAATATTTAAATAAAAAATTAATGTTCACAGTTAATATTATAAACTCACGCGGCAAAAGATGGTTAAAAAGATAAGGTGAGTTCGAATTTAGATTCTATGGTGTGAACGGGCTACCGATTCAGGTTGTCACTTGTCACTCTCTTTAATATTTATATAATTGTTTTTGTCTGTCATGCATACTGGTAGATTTCTGAATGGTGACCGGTGACCGACAATACTGGAACAAAAAGGGCAAAAAGAAGAGGAGGAGCTACGAATTTCCTGGTTATAGGAGGAGTTCAGACCCGGCCAAACACCTCCTCACTGTTATACTCAAAATACAACTAAGCTGGGAGCAGTAGTACTACTTGCCATTGCAATTTACAACACAAAACAGCACATAAAGCAGAAGCAGAGCCTCTGGTTTCTTCTTTAGTTTTCCTTTCTAATCTGATAATGTAAAACCCAGAAAAAGAAAGTAAAGGGTAACCAAAAAAACCTGGCTCTGAACTTCTGAGACACCTCCCAAAAGATTAGCGTTCTGCAAAAGGATGGCTTTGTGTAGGATTTTTGCTTTCTTCCTTATCAACATTTGCTTGTTCTCCGGACTTTCTCTAGCTGGGGATCCCTTTGTTTTCTTTGATTTTGAGGTTTCCTACATTACTGCTTCTCCTCTTGGAGAGCCTCAGCAGGTATGTTCATCTTTAGATCTCTTTTTCTGCTTCTTTTTTCCACTATCCGTTTGTTATTACTATTTTGAATGGTTTTTTTGTTTGTGGGTGTGCATGCTCATGGATGGTTAATGAGTTACCTGAAAAGTTTGAAAATTTTTGGTCTTGAGCTTCAGATCTGCAAAATGTGAACCTTTTTTTTCATCTTCCTTCGTTGTGTTTGGGTATTTCTTTTGCACTGTAACGGGAAGAGTTAGGCTCTCATTTCTTCATTGTTTGACAGGTTATTGCTGTTAATGGGAAGTTTCCTGGTCCTACCATTAATGTCACTACTAATAACAACGTCGTTGTCAATGTCCGAAACAAATTAGACGAGAGTCTTCTTATGCATTGGTAGGACTTCACTGTATAACTTCGTGAATATAACGAAATCATGTTTTTTTTTTCTTTTCTAATGTTAGTGAACTGTGTTTGTGGAATTTTCTGGGTTTGATAGGTCGGGGATTCAACAAAGGCGTAGTTCATGGCAAGATGGAGTTCCTGGGACCAATTGTCCAATTCCTCCAAAGTGGAACTGGACTTACCAATTTCAGGTCAAGGACCAGGTTGGGAGTTTCTTCTACTTCCCATCTCTCCATTTCCAGAGAGCGTCTGGTGGATTTGGCGGTTTTATCATAAATAACCGGCCTATTATTCCAATTCCCTTTGCAACCCCTGATGGGGACATTACAATTTTGATTGGTGATTGGTACAAAAGGAACCATACGGTTAGTTTTTGTTGAATTTTTTAAATTGTTGTTGTAAGTTTTGGTCTGAGGTTCGAATTTGATGTGTTAATTCCCCATTATTTGTCTTGTTATTTAGGCTTTGAGAAAGGCCCTTGACGATGGGAAAGATTTAGGGATGCCTGACGGGGTTCTCATTAATGGCAAAGGGCCATACCAATATAACTCCACTCTTGTTCCTGATGGCATTGATTTTGAAACAATTACAGTCCACCCAGGTGATTCTTATGCCTGCGACTATCAAACCATGTTTTTCTATTAGGATTGTGTTCTTATTATGAAGTGGTGGATTAGTCTTATTATTGGTCATGTATTGCAAGGGTGTTTTGGAGATTCAAGCTTTTTTAATTTTGCTAGGCTAAAATTAGTCTTGTTGGTTTTCATTTGCCTATAAAACCAGCTAAACTGGAACATAACGTTCTTTAATGTCTGTACTATCTCCAAATTATGGTCCTTTTCTGAAATTATTAGATTCCTTTCCTAATATGAGATAATCATGATTGGATTTGAAGGAGTGATTATATTTGTCCTTTTATGTAGAACTTTCAAACAAAAATCTGGCCTTGCATGCATTACCTTCCAGATAAAGTTGAAAAGGAATTCCATATCCGAATGTTTTTTGTTTTTGTTTTTTCTGTTTAAACAAAGGTAAAAAGGAAAACAGTCTTTCTTTTTGCTGATTTACAAAGCAATATTGTTTAGTTTGCTGAATGTTTACTGATGATATCTATAGTTTAATATGTTGCCTTAAACCATGTGAACTTTAATGTCGTTATTATAAATGTTGACATGCTATTGAAACTAAAACTCTTGAAATAACGAGCATTGGTTGCAATTTCTCATGAAGTATTGTTGGTTGATGCACCAAGTGTTTATTAGCCACATCTATAGTACGATGTGTTGCCTTAAATATGTGAATTTCCTTAATGTTGTTATTACATTTGTCGTGCTGTGTGAACTTACCACTCTTGGGATGATGATATATTTGCTGGTACAGGGAAAACTTATCGGCTCCGGGTGCACAATGTTGGTATCTCTACTAGTCTGAATTTCAGGATCCAGGGCCACAATTTACTTCTTGCAGAAACAGAGGGATCATATACTGTGCAGCAGAATTATACTAGTTTAGATATACACGTAGGACAGTCTTATTCTTTTTTGCTAACCACGGATCAGAATGCAAGTACCGATTACTACATTGTAGCAAGTGCTAGGTTTGTGAACGAAACACAGTGGAAAAGAGTTACTGGTGTTGCCATCTTGCATTACACAAATTCCAAGGGGAAAGCAGCTGGCCCCCTCCCGGACTCTCCAAATGATGAATTTGACAAAACCTTCTCCATGAACCAGGCAAGATCCGTCAGGTTGGTTTCTTTTATTGTTCAAATCTATAAGCACACTGTTTTCTATGTTTTCATCTGATCTCAACTGAAGTGGATAATTGAAATTTGAAAGGGATATTCTCGCTGCGTGCACTCCTGGATGCTTGAGCAATAATTTTATTTTGATTTATGCATTTGTATTCAAAACTTAAGGGACTTGTTAAATTGTACAGATGGAACGTAACTGCAAGTGGTGCTCGTCCGAATCCACAAGGCTCTTTTAGATATGGGTCAATCAATGTCACTGAGGTTTATGTGCTGAGGAACAAACCACCAGTGACAATTAACGGGAAGCGACGTACAACACTTAATGGGATATCATTTGTAACTCCTTCAACCCCAATCAGGCTTGCTGACCAGTTCAAAGTTAAGGGAGTCTATAAGCTTGATTTTCCAGAGAGGCCAATTACAGGACCACCACGGATGGAAACATCAGTTATTAATGGAACATATAGAGGATTTATGGAAGTTGTCCTTCAGAATAATGATACCAAGATGCAGAGCTATCACATGAATGGTTATGCCTTCTTTGTTGTTGGGTAGGAACAAGTTTCTGTCCTTACACAACAATTCTCTATATCGCTGATGATTTCACGTATGGAATCTTAACTCTTTTCTTTAATCTATCTGTTGTAGTATGGATTATGGTGAGTGGACAGAGAATAGCAGAGGGACATACAACAAGTGGGATGGTATTGCCCGGACCACTACACAGGTATGCCCGAATTGTGCATTCTGCTCTTGTGCTTTACTGCTTCCTCTTATGGCATTGATCGACTTATGTTTGATCTTCTAGGCATTGATCCACTTATGTTTGATCTTCTAGGGATTGTGCCAAGTGGGATTGTTTTAATTTGGATATTTTAGTGTGCTATTATTCTTTAGCTGGTGCATGTACTTGCCTGGAACTTGTAACTTGAAATGGGCAAATTATTGATGTTTGCCTGTGGTTTCCTTCTAAATCTGCCTAGGACCTCAGATTGAATTTGATGATGCGACAAGTTTTTGCGATCCTGTAGATAACTTTATTGAACGTTTTTGGTGCTTTCCTATTTCTGTAATTTCTCTTAATGTCTCTCAAGTCACGGGATCTGTCATAAGCGAAAAATTCATCCTGAAATCTGATGAGAATCTTCTGCTATATAAGAAGATCCAATTTGTGAATGCTTTTTTGGTGCTTATAGCTCTGCTCTGCAACTGTGTAAGAGATGGTAGTATGTATGAGATTCTTGTTACAGTTGTCATGGGAGTTGAATATGATTTTCAATGCTTTCTATCTAGGTTTATCCGGGTGCATGGACAGCAATCCTGATATCACTTGACAATGTTGGGGTGTGGAATATCAGAACTGAGAACCTGGATTCATGGTATCTTGGTCAAGAAACATATGTCAGGGTTGTTAATCCAGAGCCTACTAACAAGACTGAGCTGCCCATGCCAGATAATGCACTCTTTTGTGGTGCACTCAGCAAAATGCAAAAGTATGGGACAAAGTTTTATTTTTTCCAAATACTTTTCTTAGTTTACTAAAATCCGACGTCAGAAACAATGACTAACATCTCTTTTTCCTCTTTTCAGGCCACAAGACATCTCTTCTGCTGGAGAAACTGGATCAAGGCTGTTCTTCACAGTGTTAATGATATTCTGTGCTGTGACCTTCCTTCTCCGTTAAGTGGTTTCGTTTCAGTTGTGTCCTCTGTGTGATATTTTATGGGTTTTTGAGTGTGTAATTGTTTGTAGTCTGTCGGGTAATTTTGACATAATTTTTTTGTTCAAATGTCTACCGAGGTTCCTGTTTAATTTATTGGGATCTTTCGATTCTTTTACTACGTAAAATTGTATGTAGTGATCACGACGATTCATGAAATTTTCAATAGAATTTAACAACATCTCATGTCTTTGAATTCTCTGTTCTTTCGCTTCATAACGTATCTGTAAACATTTCATCTCTTGTCTGTAAAGTAAGGAGCTTTGTTGAAGGTAGTAGGTTGACAAGGTGGGAAGAGGGAAGATTTTCGACAACGCAAATGTATTGGAGGGCACGTGGGAGACGCGGGATTTACGCTTGAATATGAGCTGGAGGATGAAATCTGGTCTAGCTGGAAGTCATCTTCCTTGCAATTTGCTTTACATTTGAAATTAATGCGGTTCTCTCCAGCGTTGGCCCCCCTTGCATGGCCTCCCCCAATCATTACATCAAGGGATGGATGGGGTTGAATAAAAAAGTTAGTGGGAAAACTGACTATTAATTACTAGTATTAATTTTAAAACATAGGATAAAAAATTAAAAAATAAAAATAAAAAACTAAAAATAAGCAACCTGACTACTTCATTTGGTGCGTGTAAATATATATGTATACTTATGTTCATCTGCAAAAAAAAAAAAAAAAAAGGTTAATATTGGAAAACAAAATGCTGATAATTAAAATAAAATTAAATGTCTTTAGTATATGTTATTTTGAATGAGAATTGGGAAACAAATATTTGGCCAACCAAACAGATGGTCAGACAATTTGAAATATGTCTCAGAATTTATTTATTGATAATATGGGCTCTTCTTTTGAAGAGCTAGTTTACTTTTGGCTGTGAAAAAGCTGGGAAGGTGTTTCTCATGCAATATATATATATATATATATATATATGTATATATTCATGTAATCAGCATCTCATGCTTGTGGTGGAGAAGAAACATCTTTTACAGCCTTTTTCTATTGATGATGGATAAATAAAGAGGTACAGCAGTCATGTTGATCCTTCTGCATGCAATATTCCGCAATTCGCGTCCTATCATCCATACATTTCACATTATCATCTGTACTCCAACAAAAACTTTGGTTCACATGATCTATGATTCTTACAAGATTTTCGTCTAATACTCTCCTCCACTTGCTGAATTAAGTTTATATACAAAACCCAATTTTGTAAAGACATACACCCTTTTGATAATTTATTCTCCAGGGATGGAACTATCAAAAACTTGACTTAAATGAGGAAAAAAGTTTCTCATTTTTTATTTGTAATTAGTACATGAGTATCTATACATATAAATTAATACAAGATATGTATACTCCATTTTTTTTTTGAAGTATATCACAATTATCACCTAAGTAATCTACTTAACTCCCAAATGGACTAACATAGATTGAAGTTTAACGGTTGGAAATGCAAGTGAAAAAGCCAACAAAAAAAAAAAAAAAAAAAAAACCAAAGAAAAGGAGAAAGAAAATTAAGACAAAAAACCAAATCTTGTTACTAAATTTATCACCTTAAAAACAAATATAGCCAGCTATCAGAGCCAGAAGCTGTCAAACTAAAAATAAAGTAGATACTTATGTACTTTCTTTAATAATCTTAAATATATCAAAAGTAAGATTATACATTGATACAAACTTCTTATAACTTAAAAGTCAAAGAATATAAAACATAAATTTGGATGAAATAGAAAACTTCTCTGTTTGAGAGCAAGATAGTCACCTATTCGATTCTCCTCCTTGGTAATTTTGCTAACAATGCCAAATATCTTTCTTAAAACTTCAAACCTGTGGCTTATAAGTGGTTTGATAAGGATATCAGCCAACTACTCTTCGACCTTGCAATGCTACAAACGAATTTCTTCTTGCTTCTCTCATAAAAATGATATTTAATCTTGATATGTTTGATCTTGCCATAAAATACATGATTCTTAATAATGGTCACAACTGATTAATTGTTATAAAGTATGATTGCAAAGTCATTTTGTTTTTGATCAAGATCATGAATATGTTTATAAGCCAGATGGTTTGATTCACTGCACTTAATTGTGGCCACATATTTTTCTTTGTCGTAGATTGTGCTTATTTTTTATTTCTATGATTTCCAGCTTATCATATCTGATCCAATGTGAATTTCCATCTCCCAAAATTACTGACACCCTCTTCTTTTTTCACTACCTTTGATTAATCAGTTTTTACTGAACTAGCTAAGTATATGACAAATAATACAATACATCAAATTAAAAAAACACAACTTGGTATGTGAATAAAGACTACCATGCCACACATGCCCCTACCACCTAACATTGCAACCCTTATATCCACATAACAAAGCCAAAATCGGCCAACTTACTAGTTATTGGACCTATCTCCTAGATATTTCCTCTATAATGGCCCACGATATCATTATTTAAGAGTTGCTTTCCATTAAAAAAATTTAAGTTCGAGATATAATACTCTTTACTATAGTCTCCACAATTTTATATATAGCTAATAGATCAATCTAATTAGAATTCATCACTCATACTCATATGGAAAACAAACACTTTATTCCCTTATTATCTCATAACACTTCATTAATACTTGTTACCTTTGACTTTTTTCATATCAATGCATAAGTATTAAACATTAAAGTCTTTAACAGTGGAGTTAACCTATTTACAGACCTAGGTGTGACATCCTTTAGTTCTTGACCATGAATTTTTGCCCCATTGATGACAACATCGATATGATTGATATAATACCTACTAAATTTCTCTTACAAATACTTAATCTACTAGACTAGATGAGTCTGCACCAAATCACTTACTTCTATTAATAATATATATTATTATTAAAGATTTTCTCATTTGTTTCTTGCCACACATGACTTATTACTACATTGTATAGAATATAAAAAAATTCCTGCCATGTTATATGGTCCTATAAAACTTTCTTAAAGTGCAAAAAGCTTGGGCAAACCCTTGGGTATTATATTGACAAGTTCCACCAAAATACAATGGAACATAGTATAATCCATGGAACATTTCTTCATGAGCTTCTTGTTTAATATGGGACGAAAATGCATATGTAGCGACTTTTTTAGTTAGAACAAGTTACTTGTATCTTTTAGAAAAATATTTTAAAAAGAGAACTAGATCGCTTACTTTTTTTTTGAAAAATAATAGAATCGCATTGAATAAATAAAAACTCATATATTCATTGTTCTTTTGTAATAAGTACATAAAATATATTTTGATACATCACTAGGGAATTAAAAAACCTTGCAAGTTGTATTACAAATAGATAAAAAAGCTAAAATAACAAACACAAAAGAACCCATGTCTCATCAAGCACTTACAACATTCAATAATCATGAAATTAGCATAGGTGTACACTGTTAGAAAAAATAACACTAGAGCTAGACATATAGAACTCTTCCATTTCAATGAATATGAAATATGGACCCGAGCCCCCTCCAATGAAATTGTGTTTACTCACGGTTCTTTTAAGCATGCAAACAACTCTATACCTACAAGTTCTAAGTTATAAGTTTATCCAACCAGACTCTCTCTTAATCACAAAGACTAAATTCTTTACTAGAATCAGTATTTATCCACCTAGGCAAAAATGTACACAAATGTCCAATATCTACCTATTTTGGTTAAGATTTTGATTTTGGAAAAGATCTTAAATACTTCTTCTTGAATATTAAAATTTTTAAGTGAGAAATATTAAATAATTAATTGAATTGATTATTCTATAAATTTAAATTGATAAGAATTGAAGTAATTAATTATTTACATTCTAATACATCTTTTCATGCATAAACTCACTAGATTAAAAGTGTGAATTGTATATAAGTCGATCAAATCTTTTGCAAAGTTAAATTTTAACATAATTGAAGCTATCGGTACTCGAACAACAAATATGTGTCTTTAGTACTATCTTAACAAATGATTAAACTAACTTCTTAAAAATTTAATTTGATAAAAAAAATAGTCATTCTATTATTCACCAAAAGAACTCGAGCAAAAACAAGTACAAAAAAATCATCTATTCAACCCCGTAGCCATGCCATTGGGAGCGTTAGAAAGTGAAATGAGATATTTGCTTCGGGTTGTTGTAGATAACTTTGGGTCACAAAGAATAAGACCCAAATTTAACAACCTATTTCCCATCGACTAAAGATATCAAGAGCCTTGGCAGTTAGAAGTCGTTATGGGTAAACCACATGCAAGGCTGCCATACTTTGTTTTGTATCTTAATTTTAATGGAAGTTAGAAATTTATGTCATAAAAGTTTAAATTAATATAAAAGAGAATAAAAAATACTCAGAAATATGTACAAATTAGAAAAAAGGAAGAAATTAAAATTCATAAACTTGTTAATTATAGGTTTAGTATTAGAAATTAGATTTCAAATTATTAGAGAGTTAAGTTATGGATCAGAAATCTCAAGATACAAAAGTTACAAAAGTCTTTCGATTAATGATTAAGCAAAAGTAAACATAGATAAATAGAAGTACAAGCTACATAAAATATCAACAATAAAAGGAGCTTCAATACGGCAGAGGTTATGAGTGATTAGGGTTGTTAAACTTTACTAGATCAATTTCTCCCATCATTGAAAACACAATTAATTGAACTGCTTCAGCTATCACTATTTAAAGGCAGAGAAAGACTAGAAACCAACAACTCCCCTTCTTAATTATTTGCATTTTCTAGTAAGGGGAGACACCAACATTAGCAGAAGAAAAGAACCCATCTTTCATCAGAACGTCTTCTCCTTCCTACAAAAAAACCCATCAAGAAAAATGTGAGTGTATACGTATGGTATGTGTGCATATATATATTTTCTACGAATAGAAACAAAACGAAGGACAGTTACATGTGTATATTAAATGAGTAAGCGTGACATTTTTCTGGGTCTGTTTCTCCATAGTTTAAATTCCACAATTAATAGCTTAACCTTCTTATTTGTTAGTCAAACATATATATACATATATATATATATATATAAATGATAAAATATGTAATAGAATAGTGGAGAGAGGGGTGCATTTAGCACCTGTTGGCGCACGTTAGTCTTCTTCACAGGCTGATCAGGCATGAGGCCAAAGTGAATGTGTGGGAAGTGGGCCCACTGACAAAAAGAAGACAAAAAAGGTTCAGTCAAAGGACCCCAATCCAGCAAAACTGTGTAGGATCTAAAAAGAAACATAAATTTTCAAAAAATGAACTTCCTCCCACCTCCCACAAAAAGAAAAAGTTTCTCACTTTGAAACCCTAATTTAGTAAAGAAAGAAAAACCCTAAAGTATTTTCCTTGGATCTTACATTTTTTGCAGCAGCACTGAAGGCTTCCCTGTGGGTTATATCAGGATTCCCAGCCTTGATGCGTTGGATCTCGTCCCTGCAATATGTTGATTAGATTTGGTATTACAACATTTATATATATATGCTACATTCACATCACATCTTTCTTTTCTCCAATTAAACATAAGGATTATTTAGTTACATCATATATTTATAATTTAAAACATATATATATAATATATAAAGCTGTTTAATGCATTTAATGTACATGTGTGCAGTAAAGATGTGAGAGAGTGAAAAAGATAGGGGCCTGAAAAATCATTACTCACTTGATGAAACGATTGTACGCAGAGGGGACTCTCTGTCTCTTCTCCGGAGCTGCACAAATGGACAGATAAACACACCAACACATTAATATCACTTTTGCTTACTTTTACCGGAATTTCTGCTTCTATATTTCTCTACTGTCATTTCATCATCATCATCATCATCATCATCATCATCATCATAATCTTCTAATATCTCTCTTCCTACAGATTTTCCGGGAGATCACACAAGGTTTTCTCTATTCATCCCCCACCAACACTAAACACAAGCATATATACATTGTTTTGGTCGAATATTAGGAAAGTAATATTTTGTAATTTCTCTGCTATATCAATGTTCTTTAAGGGAGGAAGAATCTACGTATTTGCTAAATCTGAGCTGATCAAGAAAAACAAAATGGAGGAGCAAAAAAGAAAAAGACATGAACATACTGCTTCTGTCCTGGTCTTATATGCGGAAGAAACAAAAAGAACGTTGTTTGATTGGTTTGAGAAGTTGGTAAAGGCGAATTAGAGTATACCCAGATGATGACTAGAAAAAGAAAATCAAAGGGGAAAATGCCTTGAATTCTAAATAGTTAATTGAAGGTTATTGCTAAATCAGGGTTTTGTCTGTTTAGAAAGAAGGAAGTTGCATGGAATGTCGTATTCATTTTTTATAAATGGAATTTCTGATGGGTGTAGTTAATCAAAGAATGGTATATATGTACCTTAGATTTTGGATTCTAATTGGTGTATGCAATACAAAAGCAATAATTTTCTTCTCTACCAACCGACCAAATGACCATATACACTGTTCATAGTGACCAAAAAAGCAAGTGGGCTTGTTCATCCAACACTCTTTTGCGAATGGGCGCTGATTCATTACCTACTCTTTTGCTTTTCTTGGGTGCATAAAGAGAATACTGTATGTTATATATGTATATTCCAGAAGATACGGTTTTGAAAAGATCCTTTGATAATCAAGCAGTGCAAAATCTAGTTTGACCAAAAGAATTTATAATTATAGAACTTAATTAGATAGACAGAAACATATGATGGGATTCTAAGGAACTGACGTCGGTTGATGACTGGTGGCCTTGGAAGCTCATCTGCCATTCCTCGGCTTGGTATGGTGAAGTCGTTCATGTTGGTTTGAGTGGTCAAAAAATTTGGATTGGGGGTTTGGATCTCATCCTGCAAAAAGTTTACTTAATTTCATTACAAAAACCATATATATATATATGTTCATTTACAAAAAATCTGTGATTCAACTAGTACTAAGTTGCTTTCTGTGGATTAAGTATTCCAAAGTTTTACAATATACCAGAAGATTATGAGATGGAGAGAAGAAACTATGACCCAGATGAAACTGATTAGCCGGCGGCAAGAGCAGCCGCATGTTCACAGGCAAGAGATTGGTACAGTGGCCACATCTAACAGTCACAGTCTTGAATAAGCTTGTGCAGGGAACACTAACCTAGAAGAAGGAAATTTATTAAAAGCATCAAATAGAGAGAAAAAAAGACAGTTTATACATAAGAAAGATAATGAAGGAAGTAAAGGATAAACCCTAGAAACCCAATCGAGGGATTTAAGGGTATTTAAATATGGAGATTGAAGAAGGTTAAAGGTAATGGAGAGAAATGAAAAGAAATATACCGCGAGGACAGTGTCACAGATGTTGCAATGGACATAGCAGAGTTGCTCCGAAGGAGGGAGGTGGTCCAAAGACGACAATGCAGAGGAGGAGGACATGGACATCGTCTTTGAATTCCCTTTTGAAACTCTTTTAGAATTGATTTGATAATTTCTTTGTGGATTGATTGATTGATTGATGAAATGACAGCTTAACAACCACCTTGGATCTGCTTTTCTTGATTATGTGTTGTGAAACAGAGAAAGGTTTTTTAGAGAGAGAGAGAGGGAGAGAGAGAGTGATGTATAATATTGATCAATAGATATATAATAAGATGGCTAAAGAGGCAAAGTAACCTTCCTGTTCATGGTCTTGTTTAAAGGCCCCATGCATGTATGGTACAGTCTATGATATGTCCGTGTAGAACATCGCTGTAATAATGTATCACATGTGTTGCATACACACCCACTTGCATGCATGCATGTGCCATATACAAGCACCATACATACATAAGCTTGGGTTATAGGAGGACAGCTCTAAAAAATGGAACAAGAATGTAATTTAATTAATTTAGTGTCATGTAATAGAATAATTATGTAATCTAATAATAATAATAATCATTTTTAATTTATTTCAAACATTTTTAAATTACATAACAAAACATATAAACTATGACATCAACCCCAGCTTGAGTATTTCCAAAATTTTGTAGAATTCAAAAATTTTATCTTTTTACTATAACTAGTAGAGTGATAATTTAATGTCGATGATGGAATTTTATTTCATACGAAATTTTCAAATAATGCATCCCCAAATATCATCAAAAGTGATGAAATTAAAAATGAATTGTTTCAATCCGTATGAGATCACCTTTTGTCATCTAATATAATTTTCATAGTTTCTAATTCAATTAAGTAAAATTTTTAATTCATTCTAAAGTAATTTAAATTGTTAAGAAATAACTCAATCTATTAATTATACAATAACACATGCTCCTAAGCGTGCAAAGGCACTAGTTGAACATCATTCTTAATGTTGAAATTAATCAACAAAAAATAAGTTTAAATTTGAGTTCAATACCATGTAAATTAATTATCTTAAAATTTTATACTAATAGGAATTAGAATAATTTATTAGTTATACATTAACACGGCCTAAGAGTTAACTTTATTTAACGATGTGATCGTGATTATTGCAAAGTTAGAAAAAAAGTAATCACATTACTTAGTTGAAATGTAATTATGATTTTGATTACTTGTACGAGAAGAATGATTAAATTATAATTTAATCATATATATATATATATATAAACATATGGATTGCATTCCCAATGTGGAGAGAGAGAGAGAGAGAGAAGCGGCAGATGTGGGAGAGAGGAGATAGAAAGGGACGTGTGCATGGGGGTGACATAGCTTTCACTTCCTCGCTCCTGTTCTTTTCAGTGCTTAAGACACTGTGTTTTCACTTGTTGTGTGGTGGAAGAATTCTTCAAAACCCAATTCTTTTCTATTCTTAATTTTATTTATTTATTTTCTTCCTCAATTTCCGAACCCAAACCCTAGTTTCCCAACTCTCCTCTTTCTAATATCTCCCGGATAAAATCCCCCCCGTCTCCTTAGGGTTAGGGCTATACATGTATCCATCCATAACAGTATCCACCCATCACATGATTTAATATACCTATATATATAGATTGATCATGACAATGCAAACCCATAAGTTAATATACATATGGCGTAGCATTTAATAATTATAAGCCTTTATTAATATTTAATTGTAAGTGAAAGGTTACTTTTGATGATTTGACCACTCAATCTCTCTCGATTCACACACACAAACGCAGACAGGTACTTATTTTTAAAGTGATCAGTATGTGGAAGCCCCAACTCAGTGGCACAGATTTTCCCTTTGTCCTTTTTCAAAATTTCTACCCATTTCTTTTTGGCTTATTTAGCTTATTTGGTTAGAATCTTCCCCATGCTTTTCTCTTCACACCCACATCTCTCTAGGGTTTTTCTTACAAATTTCGTTAACCTACCTATAAACATATATATACATAGATTTGCCAATAATTATTACTAATTCTATCTCCTTCTCTTTCTTCTGCTTTTTCAAAAGGATATCGGTTTACCTAGTTTTAGTCTCTTCAACCACCAATCACCATCTCTACATTCTTAATTTGTTATTATAAAAAAGTACCTTAAATATATATATATATATATATAATGAATTAAAGTTCGTGGGGATGGGTTTTCTTGTCTCTGCATGTGTAACATTAATATTAATTTAATGTAATGTAATGTAATGTAAGAAATTCAGTTGAAAGGCTTGTTGGCCTTTTAACACACCATTCAAATTTTGAATCATAACTATCACCACCATATGTTGAAAAGGAAGTGAGACTGAGAATCTGAGACACACACTTGAATGAGCTCAAACTCATCTACTTTTTAAAAGACGAAAACGACGACGGACCACTTAATTCGACGCCCAACGTAATAGTCAACAATTAGATTTTTATACAAGTACATGAATGCGGAATTGTTTTTTCTTTCAGCAACTTTTTGTATATAATATATATATATATATATATATATATATGTATGTATATTTTTTACCCACTTCTTCCTTGAGCTCTTTTCACTCTCTAAGTTTTTTTTTTTTTGTTTCCTAAAAAAAAAAAGAAAGCTTTGCAAACTTTCCAAATTAATCTACAACTTTTTCCCAAAACAATTTATCATGGCCAGATAACTTTTAATACACGAAGTAGTGAAACAAACTACTCATAAATTTAATTTAAATTTTGAACTTTGAATATTTATTTTTAGTAAATCAAAAATAAAAACACAAAAATATATTGATTACAAGGTATTCCATAAGTTGTGTTATTTATTTATTCTTTTGAAAATGCATATTATGAGCCCACAAAATTCAATTAAACTTATGCAAAACTCCATTTTATTATTAGCTTTTTTATAAAAAAAAAATTAATTCCAATTTAACTTTAATTATTACAATAATATATATATATATACATACATATATCAAACCATAAAATCATAAAAATATCAACAAATGCCTTGGTGTACAAGCTCATGCGTGTAACAACAAATATTTCATATTCATTACTTGAAAACTAGGGCAGGAGGCTCATGCGATCGTGATACAATAATGCCAGATTTCTGAGCTATGTTCAACTATATTTATTAATTTTTGATAATTGATGACATTTAATTTTATATTAGTGATTATTAATTAGTGTTTGGTGTGGATTCCTCGGGTGATGTTTTATTTCAGTAAAATTTACCAAAGAAAAAAAAGATTAAGTCCTTAAGAAATTAAGTACAAAAGAAATAATCAAGATGAAACAGATATATACGTGAAGAGCAAAGTATAGTAAATTTATGTTTTTATGCAATTAGATGATTTAATTTGATGGTTCAAGATTTTCTGTTGTTTTTTTTTATTTCTTTAGAAAATATTAAAAAAACTAAATTTAAAAATTATGTTTTAAAAAATCATCATGATGATTCTTATGTAAAATTATTTAAAAATAATATTTTATAAAAAATTACCAAGAATTGAGAATTTCTTTTTTAAAAAAAGTTTTTGTTTATAGTGATGTGTGACATAACACATCATGTATCCTGACATACAAAGAGGTATCGTAAGTATATGATGTGACATAGTATGCCATGTATTGCAATATGCCAAGAAGTGTTCAAGGGATATGATGTGACATAAATATAAATACTATCATGTTTCAACTGAAAGATTGGATCGAATTGACAAGTTTAATTTGGACTGAATTAGATTATATCCAATAATAATTCGATTCAATTCTCAGTCTATAACATTATGGACTTAAAATACAGGTTCATGATTTAGGTATAAACCGATTACCATTTTTTTAAATTAACAACTATATTAAAAAGTAAATAAAAAAGCTAAAATTTTTAGTCTTCTTACGATATTTTAAACTAAAAAGCATCATGCTCCTCCGTGTATAGTATATTTTGGCTTTCTTCTTCCTATTTCATCAACGAAAGGAGACTTCTGCTATTTTACCTTCAGCTTCTTCTACTCCTAGCATAGAAACTAGCCTCCCAAGGCTCAAACTCTTTTAACTTCAAACACAAATATATATATATATATATAACATTATGTATATATATTCGACTGTGGAGTTTATTCCGCCAGTGTATTTTATATATATATTTTATGTGTATATATTAATAAATATATACATACACGTATAAATATTGAGTGAGAATAATTATGGAGTATATATGTATGTATTTTGTGTATATATATATATTATACACAATAGTGTAAAGTGTGAAGTTAAAAATAATTTTGGTTCACGTCGGTCCTAATAGGATTATATCAAAAAATTTTTAGTATAATCTGGTATAAACCGAAGCCACACTAATCTAAATTTCATATATAGACTTTTATATCATTGTTCGCTCTTAGATATACCTCATGTATTGCAATACACCAAGAAGTACTCAAGATATTTAATGTGACAGAAGTACGTCATATACCAGGACACCAAGATGATCTCCTGGTGTTAACTTTATCATTAGTTGCGGATACAATTTATTTAAACTTATCCATATTATTGGACTATGATCAGATTATGTCGAAATTTTGCTTAATTAAATGAGAATTATTTTAAGGGTCTAGAATTATTTTTTAAAGATGAGAGTGAAAGGAACTCGCATCTCTATAAATTCAATTCTACTCAAATTATTTATAATGACAGTTAATTAATTATTTGTTGTTGATTGCCCTCCATTACTGTTTTCTTAAGATTTAACATTAAGATTGAATCACATTAGTTGTTGATTGAAAAGGATATCAAATTTTCTTTGGTATGAGCTATCTCTTTGTTGATCAATAAATAAGTGAATCTCTATAAAACAATTTATAGGGAAAATTACAAAATTAATTTGTAAATTTAAGCACTTATTACAATTTAGTTCTAAATAATGTTTTTCTACGAGTTAATCCTTGAAATTTTTATTTTGTTTGAAAATACGTATGTTGTGAATGAAAAATGGCAATAATTTAAGCCTAGTGTTTAATTCAATGAGAAAAACTCAATTTTACGAATGGTTTAGGTGAGGGAGGTAATTAAAATGAAGTTGTAGAACATCTAAAAAGGATAGAGGTGCAATTTGAATATAAGGTATGCTTTAATTTTGGAGATAAAATTAAAAATTTGTAAGGATGAGGAGAGAAGAGGAGCATTTGATGGAGTTAATGGGTTTGAGCAAAGACTTAATAGGAATTATAAATGGGGTGAAGAGATGAAGTGAAGGGGTCTAGGTTTAAGATGAAGAAAGAATGGAGGAGATTGATGAAGTTGAACATGATAAAAGAGGAGGCAGGGTAGGGGTCTAGGTTTTACATCAACCAAATAAAGAAAAATAAACTTTTAATTTTAAAGTCACTGAAATTAATTTACTAAAATTATTTTCTATTTGGAAAAGAAGAACATATATATATATATATATATATCTCTCTCTGTGTTATTAAAATTACTATAATTTATAATTATTAAAATTAGAGTCAAACAATAAACTCGATGAAGCTTAAAATTTAAAATCGAAAAATGTGAACTAATTAAGTCATGAAATTCAGAATATAATTTACAAATTCAAATTTATTTACTGTTAACATAGTATTCAGTGATTAAGATGCTCATACTTTACTTGAAGATTATGAGCTCTAACTTTATTAAGAATATAGAATTCGTTATTTTATATGTATATTGTAGGTTAACAACAATCAACATATAATACTTTATTCAACATAACTTATTTATTTTATTAATGTGATATTAAACTCTCTATTAGTAAATTATGAGATATTCCGAGCGAAAAAAAATATTCTGTAGGAATATATTTTCTTATTTGGGTAGACATAATAGGAAAGACAACCCACCTTAATCTTTTTTTTTTCGAGCTAAAAAAATTCAAGTTTGTTTTATAA
>NW_019014663.1:1095162-1118706 GCF_000150535.2 Carica papaya | reverse complement strand
GAATGAGTGTATGGAACCCAGATCTATAACACCCTAGCTAAGTCTTAGAGATAGGATACATACTTGAATGATGTTTGGATTTGCTTCAGCATTTGATGTAGTAAGGGTGTACACTCGTCCCTTTCTTGGAACTTCTATATGTCCTTTCATAAATGGGTAGTTGCAAACTAGATGTTGTTGGCTACCACACTTGAAATATGATCGAGTGACATGATGGCACGGGTTCCCCTGAGTGAGCTGCTACATGAATTCTAACTATTTCTGGTGTCGGAGTCGTGCTGGAAAGTATTTGGTGTTGAACGCCCCCAAAAATCTCTCCTGGGTGATGGGAACATAAAAAGTAGTTTGTTTGAATTCTCACCAATTGTCAGCTTCATCCTCAAGCAGGTATGTAGCCAGGATCACTTTCTATTTAGAAGTCACCCCTAAAACTCGGAATGCCTTTTCAATTTCTTTTAAACATCCTTCAGTTTCACTAAAATTCTTGGTACCAACAAATGTAGGAGGATGGAGTCTTAAGAACTTTCTATGACAATATGGATCCGTAATGACTGGTTCTAGATTATATAGAGACAATACTAAAAGAGGGCCATATATTTCTTCTCTAGGCTGGTTAACAAGCTCCTCCACCACGTGGTACAACTGGTCAATATGCTCTTGTAAGGACATGTAATTGGGAGGTTGCTTTGGTGGAGTTCGTCCACGTCTCATCTTACAACCTTCATTCAGAAAAGAATGGATTAGAATATTTTAAAATAATGTTTTCTACTTCTCAACATCCCAATAGTTGCAAAAAAAATATAATATTTAAACTCTAAAACCTCATGCACAAGAGATGATTCTAGGAATGTGGGCTCTAATACCACTTGTCACGCTCCAATACTCGATATGAGCCGCAATTTCTGCTCATGCTATTTTCATGCAGTGGGCCCACAAAATATACATATACACATATCAAAATTTATTATATAATCTAGCATCCCATGTGATATATACAGTAATTATATATACAGAATATTAAATCAAAATTTAGAATTTAATAAAACAAAACAAAAAATTTTCGAATATGCACAAAATATATAAAATATGAACCATTTTTATAGGTTCTACTCGTTTGGCAGTGGTGCTGGTTCTTCATTCTCCTCTGAAAAATATCAAGGTAAAATTTAATGAGTTTTACCAACTCAATAAATATTCTCATTCTCTCAATTAAAATAAAGTTTCATGCAAAACAAACAGTAAGAAAAAAATATATAAATATTCCAGTGTAAAATTTATTTTCTTATTTTTACAATTTCACATGTTTCTGATCGATCTTCTAAATTCTCTCGAATATCATATACAAACCTCAAATGTATATCCTCATACTCTCGAAAGTCATAAATGCACTCGAATATTAATCATCATTTCGATACATAATCACACACACACACACACACACAAAAGGTCATAGATACACTCGAAAGATCATTTCTATATTTTCATCGCGCAATGCTGTTTATGTCGTCATGAAGAAAAGCAAAATGGATCCTCTCATTGCATGGATTGCACACATACACAAATCTTACAATGGTCATAACAGGTACGTTTGCTAGGTGACCCACACTCACAAATGTCTATTCACGTCTGGATTAGGTTTTAGACTCTATCCATGTGCAAGTTCACCATACTCACTGAACTTCAGCCACACACACACACTCCCTTCCTCGATTCAGACTAAACGAGAAGGTATTTAGGGTCCCTACTCTATTCACTCCTACCCTCTAATCCAAAATTCTTATCTACTTACCTTTTATTCCGTTTTTTTCTGAATTTTATTTAATTGATCATTTCACAACCTCAATTATTTCTTTTCCTCTCTATTTTCATATTTTTATTTTATTTCTTTTTCTTTTATAATTTTTCACTTAAATAGAAATTTTCTTAATTTTCAATTTCGTATTTCATCACAGTCCAAATAAATTATCAGTCTTTTGAGTCTGTAGTTTGGTTTTATCTTCTTATAAATTTGCAATTTCTTAGGTTCATTAGTCATAAATTTGAGTTATATTTTTCATCAAAAATTGGGTCAATATCAGTTCAAATTTCAAAATTCATAATTTAATGAAATGAATGCACTTTTTAAAATTCAAACCTGGTTAAAATTTATAAATACTTACACTTTTACGTATCTTCTTGAATCCACCTGAATGTCCTAATTCACTGTACACATGACATAAATTAATTAAAATACTTTGAAATACTAAAAATTAATTTAATCAAATTACGGGTTCCAGGGACCACCCAACGGAATACTTGAATTATCAAGATCTGCACCCGAAAAACTTTTCGGCTCTTCGTTCAGTGAATCGAATTTTTGTTTTTGAGAAAGACTTTTCAGCTTCTCGAACAGCGAATTGGGATCCCAAAAAGCGATTCCGGCCTCCATTCCCACTGAAGACCCTTCGGCTTCCCCGGTGTGTGGGTTTCCCTATTCCCAATGAAGCTTCCTCAGTTCCTACGTGGGTGGGTGGCTCGACCGCGCCCGCACGGCCAGCTCGACACTGTCCCACTCCACTACAGCTTAAACCACCACCAAAACACGAAAACAGAATGATTTTACCTTCGGTGCAAGCAATTCGACCTCGACTTAGCTCCTGGTCGTCTCCTCTCGGTCACCCCGCGGTCTTTTAGCTTGGTTGAGACTCGGATGTGATTTTTCAAACCTAAAAACTAATTAGTAAAGGAAATAGAAGAATATAATGAAATAAGAAAAAGAATTGTCGAAAAATAAAGATGAAAGGACGAAACTTACTAGTTTTTTGGACATTAACGTCGTGTGCAGCTCGGCTTTGGATTCTACCATCACACGGTGCTCCTCGGCCACAATACCCTTTCTTCTTTTTCCTCCTATGCGATTCTCTCTCTTCTCCTCCTTGTTGCGCGACCATTCTCGGCTTTCCTCCTTTTCCCACTCGGCCACACTCTTTTTCTTCCCTTCCTCTCTTTTCTTCTCCCTTACCCTCGTCCTTTCTGGCCTCTCTCTTCTTTTCCTTTCTCTCTCTTTTCTCCTTCTTGGCTTTCCCCACGCGACAGTCTTCTTTCTCCTCTCTCCCCTCTCGTTTCCTCTCTTTTTTCCCTCTCTCATTTTCGACTACCCTTCAAAATGAAGAGAAAACCCTAAGTTTTCTCCTTTTATACCTGTTGGTCCCAACCATTAGATCTTTCTTACCCGATCTGAGCTGTCCATTTTCTTTTAAATCTCCTTGCTTCGATCTTCTCCGGCGATTCGATCTGAACCGTCCATTTTTTTATTTCCTTTGCTCCCTTTCCATTTCCTCTTATTTATGTTTTTGCCCATTTTTTTCTCACATATTTTTATTTAAATTCTAATTTTAATTGTATTGATTTATTTTATATTTTTTTTTTATTTTCTTTGGGTGGATGTTACCGTTAATGCCTATAAATTTAAATATTTGTCAAAGAAAAAAAAAACAGTAACCCAAAGAGTTGAAGTTTCAGAAAGTTCAACAAGTGGCAATTCAGGAACCAAAGAACAAATTAGCACACGTGTGCACATCGCAACCCATCCTCATCCTAAAACAAAATGTGGATGAAGGGAGGGAGATAGGAGGCCTTACACGTGCGAGTTAAAGGATCTCCTTCCCAATCCATCTTTGTCCGTTCAGCCAGAACTGCTTCTCGGATCTCATTTACCAAATCCATCAGTCGTTTTTCAGGCTTCAACACTAACAAAAATGGCATTCACTTCCATTTCCGCACTATCAACAAAATGCCTCTACATCTCATCATCTTCAAGGTCTCCGAATCATCATCTTCAACAGTGTTCCTCTAAGCCAGCTTGTCGTATTGTTTGTCATGGAAGCCCAGAAAGGGAAGACCATAGTCTTGGTGAGTAGATTCATACAAGTTTATTAACATTAAGCTCTTGGTTATCATCATCGCTGAAACTCTCCTTGAAAAGGGAAGCCAACGAAATGGAAGAAACTGGTTTCTGCGGCACTGGCTGCTGCAATTATCGGCTTCAATGCCTCCATGCCTGCCATTGCTGAGCTCAACAAATACGAGGCTGAGACGCGAGGTGAATTTGGTATAGGATCAGCAGCACAGTTTGGTTCTGCAGATTTAAGGTCTTGTTAATTTCTTTTATGGTGGTTTCATTTTGGGGATTGAAGAAGAAACTGATTTCTTATTTCCGCTTCATTTTATGCAGGAAAGCAGTGCATGTTAATGAAAATTTCAGGTGAATTTTGTTTTGTCTATAATATATCTTTGGAATAATTATCTGATTGTTTGGATATATACTAATTTGCTAGGGTAACAAAATGACTCTATTCTCAACCTTATAAGTTCTTGTTCTACTACTCTGCATTATGATACAGGACAGACGAAGCTAGTTGCAAATTTATGCATTTATGTCTTTATGATTTTAGTAATTTTTTTCATCAATCATATATCATTGATAATAGCTTTATTCATTTCCAATCAATCAAGACATTTTGTGATGATCATCTCGAAATTAAAGAACCATGAATAATCATCTAAATAATTATTTCTGAATATGTCAACCCAAGAGTTCTTTGATTCAGATCTTCTAGAAACCCCATTATTCTTTTATCCACTCTTCTGCTTACTATTGAATCTTTGAACTATTATAAGTTTGTCAGTTCTTTCTTGGACTTGTTCTTGCTCTGAAAGGACATTCATATTATTTTTGGATTTATGGACTCCGCATGCTAAGCTGAAACCTTGCTTGCACTGATATAGTTAATTACCTAATTAATTTTTTTTCTTACATTTCTATAAATTTTCGTGTGGAAATTGTCCAAAAAAATGTGGTGAACAAAATCTCTCGTTAATCATAAAATTTGGTTATAAAAGATCTAATCAATCTAACTTGATGATGCAGAAGAGCCAACTTCACATCTGCGGACATGAGAGAATCTGATTTCAGTGGTTCAACCTTCAATGGTGCATACCTTGAGAAAGCTGTTGCATACAAGGCGAACTTCACAGGTAAATTTATTGACATGGAATGTTATTATATCTTACCCCTAAGGAATAGAAACAATTCTATTACAGGCTTCTAGAGGATGTTAAAAACTTCTCAATCAAGGAAAATCCCAATACTGAATGGTTCACACTTCATTTCACCATGGCTTTCTTTTCTTCCTTCTCTTGCAAGTTAATGGTGAATTTGCAAAGCTTGTTGCTGCAAAAGCCTTTTTCATTGTCTCCATGTATTGTTGGATGCAGGTATTAATCCCTGCACTAACACTCTGGGCACAAGAACTTCTGCAACAGTGGAGTTCTTTTCCCCCAATGGTTGTTCAATGCTACCATGTTTGACAGATAATTTCCCATCATAATATTTTTCCTGACGATATAGGTTCATTCTCCATGTCACTGGCAAAATATTTGCTTTCTGGGTCATACATTTCCAAATCACCACAAATATATTAGTTCTCCAAGTACTTGCGGCTCTCCTCTCCTGAAAATCTTTTTGATTGCTTTGTCAAGTATTCATTGCAATGGATGTCATGTTCTCCGATTCCCTAGTTTCCTTTAATATGGATTTAGAAGGATCAGTGCCACTAGATAATTGAAAATTTCTATTACACGCTTTAGGGAAACTTTGAATAGCTGATTTTCTTCTTCAGCGAGAGAAAACTCAGGCAAGACCACAACTAAATCTTCTTGGGGAAGTTAGAAGCTTGCCCTGCAGAGGCATCTGGTTATCTAATTCTTTCATGGTCCATGGATGCTACCAATTTAAGTCCTTCCTCACCAGCAGAAATCATTGAGTCCTTAGGATCTAAACCATATCCTGAGAACATGATCTCTAAATAAGTCGAATTCTCCAACTGTTAAGCTGAAAATCCTGGATTTGGAAAACGAATTCTACTAAGAGTTGATACATGGCTTGTACTGCCGGCTACAGGAAAATTGCTAAGTAGAGATACATTTCTTTCCTTAAGCACAAATAGGAAACACACATTCATCTCTTTTTAGCCTTGCTGTTACTGAAACTCATACTTGAAGAAGCACAAATAATCATCATTGACACTTACTGTCACCTACCACCATTCTATTCTCTGATTTGGCCTCCATAAAATGAGAAATGTAGTAACAAATAGGTTGACAAGGGGAAAGAAAAACCACAAGGCTTAAGCCATTAAACCAAAGATACTTGCATGAGTGTTTACTTTGACAACTATCCGATCTTTCACACAAACCACAGATACCCAACTAAGAAAACTCTTAGGGCCTATTTGATTCGTTTCTCATTTAAGTTTCATCTCTTAATTTCAAATTGGTCTTAAAATAAACCATTGTAGGAATTCAATTCCCACTTTTATTTGTAAGAGAAACTTTAAGGCAGAGATGGAGTAAAATTTGAGATAAAAATCATACATAATTTTCTGTCAAGACTAATATGGGGATTATTATTTTTTAAAAAGAAGATTAATATGGAGATTAGAGGTATGAACAAGGAGAATGAAACAGGAAGTGAACCAAACAAGAACTAGTTTTTTTTTTCATCTCCTTTTGAGAAAAGTAAAACTGTTTTAACATTATTTGTAGTTGCAAGTAAAAATCATGTATTTGGCCCTAGAGCCTGTTACTTTTACATAGAAACTGGGTATTAAAAAAGATATTTCCATTAATATCAACAAACATGAAAATCCCTTACCCTCTGTTATATGCACATCCACTTCAGGTTATTACAGTACAAAGTTGAGTACTATGCTTATGTAGAATTACGGAGATGAAGAAAGATAGAAGACACAGGAAAAACCAGAGAGAGGAAACAAGAAGATAGAGAACTGAGAGAAAAAGTCCAAATGTGATAAATCTTTTTATGCCCTTGATCAATACAAGAGACCTATTTATAATTCATTTATAGACTGCTATACTTGTTTCAAAAACGTATTTATAATTCATTTACAGATTTAAGCCTCTTTTAACTATTAACAAAAGTGTCCCTGTTATTCCTAATTCACATGCATCAAAATGAGAACACCCTTCTGTAAAATTTGCAACTTATATCTGAAACCTTTGCAAATGCTCTTTGGATCAACTCTCAAGTTGCTAGCAGTTGTCTATGTTAGAAAATTAATTATCTTTGAACTATTTAATTAGTTGGTAGTGGAGTAATTTTCTCTTCTTGGAATTAGTTGGTTGTTAGTGGAACAATTTTCTCTTGTTGGTAATTACAAATTTGTGTATTTAAGGCTGGTTTATGGTTGAATACTTTTGTTTCACATTTTTTCTGCATACAAAGTATTTGATAAAAGTGCTCATAAATTTTATTTTCCAGCAATCTCATTTTTTGTTGTAAGTTATTTTGTTCTACTAGTCCTTGTTATTAACATCTGGTATTAGAGTTTGCTTGACAGTTCCAGATGACCAATAATCATGCTGTAGTAAATTTTGTACAACCATCAATTCCAATTGTTCAAGGCAACAACTATGATATATGGAGTACCAAGATGAAAACTCTTGTTTATTTCTCAAGATTTATGGGATTTGAGATAAGGAATGATTGTAACGAAGATGGAGAGGCAGCCGATAATGTAAGAGATCTTTGAAAGAAAGATGCTAAGGCCTTGTTCTCCCGCTTTGTGATAGCTACATCTTGCTGTAAAAAGTATTTTCAACAGAAACAAGGCCTTAGCATCTTTTTTTCGAAGATCATTGACATTATCAGTTGCTTCTCCATCTTCATTATAACTATTCTCTACTAAATCCCATAAATCTCGAGAATAAACAGTCTTCATCTTAGTACTCTATTTATCATAGTTGTTATCTTGAAAATTCGGAATTAATGATTGTGCGAGATTTACTCCAACGTGATTGTTGGCCATCTGAAAGTGTCAAGTAGACATTGATACCAAATGTCAATGATAGGGGCTGTTAGAACAAAATAACTGAGAACAAAAAGTGAGATTGCTAAAAAATAAAATCTCTGAGAACTTCTATCAAAGACTTTATATGCGGGAAAAATAAATTGCAAAATCTATCTGTACTCAACCATAAACCAGCCTTAAATACACAAATTTATAACTACCAACAAGAGAAAATTACTTCACTAACTTACTCTCTAACAACCAACTAATTCCAACCAGGGAAAATTACTCTACTAACTTACTGCTAACAACAAAGATAATAAATTTTCTACATTAATTCTCTAACAGTCTACCTTTACCAAGCTGCTAACCAGAATGTCTACGGCCTCCAGGATTTGACACCTGCACTCCTTATTAACTGAAACTGAAAGCGTGGAAAAGACCTATCAAATTGTCATTTATCCTACGGTTTCTTCTTCCAATCCAAAAGTCACTTTTTTGTTCGCAAGAAAGCATGACTTTGCTTATGGGGTTTTGAAGATAGCATGATTCATGTGAAACTACTTTGACATAAACGCAAAGAAAATTCCTATTGCTCTCTATAAATAAGCATTCTATTTCTTGGGATATATTTCAATTATTCTAGAAAGTTCGTCAACAAACAACAGCAAAATCCAGAAACAATGTCATAAGAGTGCCTTATTGCTTTTTAAATCTCCCAAGCTTCAATAAGCAAATTCCAATTTGTAAAACTCACTATGCACCCAAGACTAGCCCTGCTACCGAACCCGACCGGTCCTGACCGAATGCGGGACCGAATTTTTCCCAATTTTAAAATTAAAAAAAAAAGTTTTAAGAACAGAAGATGAAGACCTGCGGCTGCTGGTGCGTGGTGGCGTGCGGGCGCAAGCGTGGCCACGTGGTGCGTGGGGAGGGAGAGTCTGGAGCCTAGGCGTGTAACACGTTATGTTGGTGCGTCGTGGCGTGTAGGGCCAGGCGTGGCCACGTGGTGCGTGGAGAGCATGGTCTGGACGCGTGGTGCGACTTGCGTGGTCGTGGTGGTCAGGTGACGTGCCGAGGCGAGGCGTGCCGCGTGGAGTGCTAACCGCGAGCACGAGTGGACCAGGCGACCAGGGCTGCTGTGGACGTGTGGTGGACTGGTGGGGTGGGGGCCTGGTGGCTGCATGAAGAGAAGACAGAGGACGATGATAACTTTTGTTGGTGAGTGAGAGACAGTGTGTGAGAGGGTGCTGCTTAGGGTGTGTGTGTGTTGGGGGTCAGGTGTACACGAACTGTTAGTCACGTGAGTGAGTGTTTTTTTTTTTTTTTTTGGTTCAGACCAGACTCGACTGAAAATTTTGACCCAGAATTCGGACCGAAAACCAGACTGTTCCTAATTCTGTCCGGATTGAACATCCAGTTGTTATCCGGCTTCCGGTCCTGGCCAGAAAAATAGAATAAAGAGTAACTTCTCTAGCCCAGTTTGATAAAAAGAATTAAGAAAGAAAAACAAGAAACAGAACTGAGACAAATTGGGTGAAGAAAAACAATGTGGCTTTTTATTTCATTTTTTCTTAAAATTTTAGATATAACAACACTCTCTAAAAGTGAAATTAAAATATTCTTTAAAAATATAACAAAAATGCAAAATACATAAATTTTGTTCTAAAGAGAAAAAAAAAAAACAATTGTAAATGCAATAAAAGCAAGGGAAGAATTATGGCGCCATTTTGAATTGAATCCAGTTCTAGCAAATCTGACATTTTGTTATAATTCAAATTGAATTCGTAATGCATACATAAAATTTCCATTCACGAGCATAATCATTTTGATTATATGTTATGACAGGTGCAGATTTGAGTGATACATTAATGGATCGCATGGTAAAAACTTTACCAACCTTTCTATGAATATGAATGCATCGAGCTGAGGTGTGTAGTCTCTCAATTCAAACCTTCTTTTTTAATGTGTATAGGTACTGAACGAAGCAAATCTCACAAATGCTGTGCTTGTACGATCAGTTTTAACTCGTAGTGATCTCGGTGGTGCAGTGATTGAAGGTGCTGATTTCAGTGATGCCGTTATAGATCTTCCACAGAAGCAGGTTCTCTCTTTCTTAACTCTTTTTCTACTGCAATTTGATTCATTGTAATATGAACGTTTGATTTAGTTGGGAATTGTTATTTGATGCAGGCTCTATGCAAGTATGCGAGTGGCACAAATCCAATAACAGGGGTGAGCACCAGAACAAGCCTTGGGTGCGGGAGCAGTCGACGAAATGCTTATGGTACCCCTTCTTCTCCTCTGCTCAGTGCTCCACCCCAAAAACTTCTTGATCGAGATGGTTTTTGTGACCAAGCCACTGGCCTTTGTGATGCTAAATGACCTCACTCTATCTTCCTTCATTTTTCATTACCATACATATACATATAAACTAGCCTTCTAAGAAATTGATGTTTGATTAAATACTTCACTGAAATATAGCAGTATCTATTACCAAATTAATTACAGCTTCAAATCCCGCTAACTCATATCCATCTGCCCTCATGCTCCTGCTCGCTTATTCATCTTGATATTCCTATCATAAGACAACAGTACAAATGTCCAAATTTCTAAGAAAAGTTATCCTAACTATGCCATCAAGTGCTAAAGAAACCTTAAAACTATTTAATTAAATGTCTGCCTTTTGAAGTAGAGTTAAATATCCAAACTAACCCAACAACATTCATATTCAATCTATCTGTCAACAGAAAATTTATTCTCAAATTATAAGTAGCGGGCCTGGTGAGTTTTGTCAATATAGAATTCTAATCCCTTCTAAAGTCTGTACACCGAATAACAAAAAAGAGGGATTGCATCAGGAAATTATATCATTAATGTTGTAGGATTTCTGTAAAGAATATTAATGTAATTTTGCTGTGTTATAAGTACTTTATTTATAGCCTTGATAATATTAAGACAGCTGGTACATATATGTCCCACAACTCAAGTATGAGATCAGGATCTTTTCTGGGAAACACAATAATGAAACATCAGCAGACAGCAAATTGATGTTTAGAATACCATGTTGGATGTTGGATCTGTCACAGTTAACTCATTCAGAAGTCCAACATGGTGTGAAAGTTAATCAAGGTAAATTAATTATGCTGAAAACAGAGAGGATTGCAGATTGAGAAAGCACAAAACAATAGGTAGAGAAGCCTATCTGATGAGCCTCAGCTCCCTCCTAAGTCAAGCATCCACCACCTTTTGAAGAAATCAATATTCAACTTGCTTGCCCTTTACATTTCTCTTTTCTCAAGTGGAGTAACAAAGAACACCCATTCAAACAAAACAAAACAAAAAGAAAGAGAGAGAGAGAGAGTTAGACATCAATGAATATAGAAAAGCAATATTGTCTCCTTTATGGCTCTTCCCACGAGCTTTCCCAATCAGGGGATGTACCCTCTCAGGCCTCTTGTCCCGGCCCACCATCATCTACCTTTCAGATCAGGTGTCCATCTAGATATCATATATTCAATTATATATTACGTTGTTAACTCAAAAACTATCATACACACAGCTTGAATCTTGAATATGCTTTGGATTTTCAGACGGGTATAAAAGTTTTGGCTGTACCTACTGAATATGTATTACGCATTGTATAATACATACACGTATGCACTGTTGATACAATATATTATACCTACAAATCTATGACAGCAATAATTTTGTTAAAAAGTCTGTTTTCGAAAAGTTTTTAAGTATACATGCCAAGAATATGTCTCATCAACAGCTAATTACTCGCACGAACCTAAAGGTTACAAAACGTAGTTTCTTGTCATATATGTGTGTATACACACACACACACACACAATTAGTTGACAGCTGTACAACTTAATTTTATACTTCTTATGAATTATCATGTATTGTAGAAAACTTAAAAAGAGTGATCTTCCAGCACAAGGAATATCTTATAGTTGAGAAAAACCAAGGCAAAAGATCCCTATTATACGATTAACTGTAGATACAGAGAAAAACAAATCCAATTACTCAAAACAAAACTGAGGAAAATTATTGTGGGGGAAAAAAACACAACATAACCCAACTACAAATCCTGGATTATATAATTAATGATATATTCATACGGTACCCGTGGTTGTATATAAGGAGTATTGTTTAATCTGATGACGAGGGAGATATTACGGTAAATTACGAAATGTATATATATACGTATTTTATGTATGTGTGTGTGTGTGTGTGTGTGTATATAGAGATAGAGAGATGATTAGATGGATGTACAAGTACAATTCCGGACTCCAACTACTCTGGAGGTTTGCGATTTGGGAAACTAATTAATAATGCTGCCTACCTCACATGACTTGTTTCACATGCCTAATTATCATCATCTCTTTATCTTCAAACAACGTGTTTAACAAAACCTTATTAACACTCATGAATACCATCCTAATGGAATACTGCTTGTTTTTTGCTGCTGGAACAGACTAAATTAATTCCCGTGTCCAAGTTTAGTTGGTTATTTGCTTTCTTCTTAATTAATTTTTCTTTTTAAATGTTAAATTCCCATTGTTCTTGTTACATTGGACTGATGAGAAAATAACTAAGAAAATTAAGCCTGAAAACTAATAAGACCTACACGTCAGAGAGAGCACTTAACTTGGTAATTATGACAGCTCCCTTGAGTGTCTTTTTCCAATGAAGAATCCTTGTGATAAGCATGCCATCTTCCTGCCTTTGTTTGAGATGAAATAAATCGATCAGAGCACGCCCAATGATGATGTCTGTTGAAAATATGTATATATATATATATATATATGTATATTTTTTTGCTTTAAAGGCATTGTCATGCTTGACTTCAACCCAAGTAAGATCGGGTCAATCGCATTTCAAACCAGCATACTTTTCTTCTAACACAATTAATCATTACTTTCTTAAACCATGTTTCCCCTTCCTGTCCTCTATATATACCACACCGCCACCTTTCAAATTGCACTTCTCGCGGGTCATTTCCAAACTTCAGTTCTATCATCCCTTCAAACCAGCGAACTTATCAGGTGGGTATTCCAAAGTTGGATGAACAATATGTGTATGCACGTATATGTGTTCTGTATTTTATATTTTTTATGATCTTTTCTTGCGTATGCCAATCTTTGCATGGTTAACATGGAGAATATCTAACAATACTGATTGGCAACCTTTGGCTTGTTTGCGCATACTCTGGATGTCCTTACTTCTTTTTGGACTTAATTTGTCTCAAGCTTTGAGTAGAAGACGGTTCATTTCAAAAAGTTAAAACGTTTTACCTTCATTTTCTGGCTAGCTTGGTGAACAATATTAATTCGTATATATACGTATTATATTCTTGCAAAAAAAATTGTATAACGAGCTTCTATTTCTCTGTCAAGTTAGATCCCATTATCAGCAGTATATATGCTTCTAGAAGTAAGAGAGAAGGTAAAAAGTTATCGCATGTTGTTTATTCTAGGCTAATATGATCTGCTACATACGTATGTACTATAGTAGAGTCTCTGATAGATATACTAGCCTGCCACCATAAGATTGCACGCATGCAACTAAATCGGCTCACCCCGTAATTTCCAACAATATTTGAGCCACTTCACATCTTGAATGCATGATTCCAGTTGCATGCACCTTCAATGTATTTGGCAACTAAATACAGAGTACAGAAATACAGTTTTGTTTCTTTTTTGTTTTTGTTTTTTTAAAGAACAGATTAGTTAGAACTTATAGTTCTCTCTGAGTCTAATGACATACTGATTAGTTAGTATTAAATTTGAGAAGCTCTCTCTTCCAAATATGTAGGCATAATCATGTTCTAGATCCATTTCCTTCTAATTTTGACTCTGCATGGATTCTATATATATTACTTATAGTATCTAACCACGGCATCCTGGCTGCCTCTATTTTGAATTGCACACATTAAAAATCTTTCTTATTTTTTTCCCCGATTAGTTTATTCAAATTCCATGCTTGCTGGATCTCGCCCATGCAAAGTTACATGGTTTTTATCTCTTTCAATAAATAATTGACAGGCAGTTCATTAATTTACATGTGAGAATTATACATGCCAAATTGGAGAAACATTAAGGCCACATGGAGAGAGAGAGAGAGAGAGAGAGAGAGAGAGAGAGAGAGAGAGAGAGAGAGAGAGAGAGAGAGAGAGAGAGAAAGAGAGAGAGAGAGAGAGGAAGATGAAAGAAAACGATACTATGCATATAGCTGCATTGATATAATGCAGCAAAATGTAATGTTCAACATTTGCCAAGTGAGTTCAAACAACGGTACTTGGCCATACAATTCACTTACCCAAGTACATAGTAATATTTATTAATTTGTAGTCGGCATATGTTTGCAGTCTATTGTACCCTTCTCACCTCCTAGTATATATATTTATCAATACACAGGGACACCATATATATATATATATATATATATATAGCTAAAGAAATAGCTCATATATATTTTTAGTTTTATTATGTACAGCATGCTGCATGATATTTATATGTAAAAGAGTCCTCATAGTCTGGTTTCTTCTTAATGATAAACTGTACGTAGTTCCTATAATCAGTATTCATTATCATTCTAGTTTCTATATATATATATAATATGCTTTCACTTCCACATATCAATATGGCAGCTAGAAGTGGATGTGGAAGCATATTCCTGATGATCACCAATGTTGTCGGAGGTCCTCTTGGAATCATGGAGTAGCATATTCATGTGTTGAAAGGTGTTAGAGGCATCCTCGTGGCTGAGCTGAGACGCAACGAATTTGTCGAGCACTCGCCAATCCATGGCTTGTTGGGAGTTGTTATTAGCAAGAATTGACTGTTGGTACAGAGTTGGAGAATATGAAGTTGCAGAAGGAGGGGTGGGGCTGTCGAGGTGAGGGAGCTGAAGGAAGGAGGGTTCAGTGTAGTGTTCTTGTTTGCAGGGGAAATGGTGGTGATGATTAAATGGAGGAAGACGACGAGGAGAGTCGAGGTCAGGGATGAAAGTGGCCGAGAGCTGATCGTCGTACCAACAGGGTGGATCGTAGTCACCCATTTTTCTTACTGCTGTCATTCGCTTCTTGAACACCCTGCACACCACCCATCCTTCTTCCTGCATGCATTTGTTAATTATCAGTCACAACATATTCATCTCATGCATTAACCACGTAATCCGACATACATACATATATATATATATATATATACTTCACATGTATAATAGTATGGTAATTCATGTACGACGTCAGAAAACTTGCTACAAGTGTAACCTAACCCACTAATTAATTATCTGAAATTTCAATTTTATTATTTTTATATTATGATTAATCAATTCTTTCTAGTTGCATTATATTTTTATTAATTAAAAAAAAAAAACCTTCTTACAACTTATACACTAATAATAATATAATTTTATAATGAGAATACATATGATATAATTTTCTAAAAAAGAAATGCAGTTTACAACTCAAATTCACATCCTCATGAAACTATTAACTACAACTCAAAATTTTAATTTGCACATTTTTTTCTTTGAAAAGCTAATGTGCATAGAAGTAATCACCATGATGCCAATTCCTTTTCTGTGTGCCAACAAGATTTATGATATACAAACTTGATGCAGATTTGTTATATGCACTAACCACATTTTTTAGATATATAGACTTATGAGTACATAATAAATTTTCAATATGCAATTATTACACCTGGAAACAAAGACAACTTGCCTAATTTTAGAAAATATGAACCAGAACTGTTTTTTCAAGAAGAATTTAAAGCTCAGTATGATAAATAAAAGTATTTTCAAAATTTTGCTTTTAAGAATTCATGTATTTATATATATATTTATATATTTATTCATGAAAGCATCATTAAGAGTTGTATAGTTGTGTAATTATAGAGGAAATAAAATATTTATATTGTTTCAAAATAAAAATAAAGATAAAAATTTAAAAGATATTTTCAAGAACTAACCAAAAAGCACATGGTATATACTAAACATCACTAGTAAATATGGAGTTTTGCTCTTGGATTCATGTTAAGAGAAACCAAGATGATAATTTGTTTTTCTGAAAAAGAAAATTTATCATTAGTCTTTTTTTTTTTAAAAAAAAAGGTAGACGACGATATATTATAATATATCGAAAAAATATAAATACAAATACATAGCCAAAATCATCCCATTCAACATTGGAAATGTACCATTAATATGTATTTAAGCCTTCGAAAAGTATTAAAAGAAATCATTTGACATTTATACAAGGGGGATTGGAAATGCAGATTAGCTTAAACAAAATATTTTGGTGCTGTAGATATGTTTGAAACAAATTTAATTTAATTAAAAAAGCAACAAATTTTATTACAAAAAAATGAACTTATAACAAATTGCAAAAATGGGTTATTCAAATCCTACATACATCTTTTTTTATTATAAGTAAGATGTAGTTTAGTTTAGGTGGTGCAACACTTTTCTGTAAGGAAAAATATGAATTCACCAGAGGACTTGTAGATAATCTATTCATTTGGAACTAATAAATGTAGATTTATGTAAATTTATACTTAATTATATTATACTTTACCAATTAATTTTAAAATTTTTGATTAACTTTCTAATATGGTAGCTACCTAGTTTAGAAGAAAAGAAGTAGATGATCAATTAAAAATAAAGAGAGAAAATTGGACGAAGATTAAAAAAGAAAAGAACTTGCCTGAGGAGTTCCATTTTCATTAGTTTCAAGTCGATACTCGTGCATGATCCAATCTGATTTTTGACCATTTGGAGCTCGTCCTTTGTAGAACACCAAAGTTTTTCTCATACCAATAAGACTGTGCCTGGTGTAAATAGCCTTGTCTCTTCCTGTTGCTTTCCAAAATCCTGCTTTTGTTGCCCGATTCGTCCGAGTTCCAGTCGGATACTTTTTATCTTTATGGCTAAAGAAGTACCATTCATTCTGCTCCTCGTTTCCTATTCTGCAAAGTTCTTTTATGCATTCCAACATTCTTAAGTTGATATATCTAGTTTAATATTAACTTTGATCTAAAACAACTATATGAATCTTGTATGTGTATACCTTGCAGATCCCATGGTTCGATTTTGTAAAGATCAACATCTTTGATAACATCTAGATCAATCCGCTTTGAAGCAACTTTTTTTCTCAGGTAGTAATCCACAAGTTCTTCATCTGTCGGGTGAAATCTAAAACCTGGGGGTACATGTGAAAATGAATTCATATTGCTTCTACGTACACCTGCATTTATTAAATCATCCAAACTCAACGATTTTAATCTTAATTACGTGTAATTATATAACCATGCATGCAAAATTCGATATACCTATATATATAAGTACTAATTTAGGAAAATAAAGAAAAAGGTAAAAGTTACAAAGATCATGTTTCACAAAGTCCTGCACTTAAATCACAAATTACGTGATTCATGTTGGAAATTGAACCAACCAGACAAGAAAAAAAAATTAATATTGTGCCAAATTAACACCCAACAAAAAACAAGGTTAAATGTCTTCTCGTGTGAAGCAAAAACCATTACTAATGATTGTTTTCAACTAAATTAGCAGTTAATTTTGACTGCTTTTGCTCTTCATATTAATTATAATTAATTAACCTATACATATATATATATATATATTTGTTATTATATACATATAGACAAAATAAAATCAGTCATTTGTCACGCAAGATCACCATTAATTTCATAATGACTACCTAATTCTTCCAAGATCACCATCACATCTTCATTTCACCACTCAAAAAGAAAAAGAAAAAAAGAAAAGAAACAAGCAAGGTTCCTCCACTGTTTGCAAATTACAAAATTAGATCATCCATTAACTATAAACATGGCAATGTTTGAAACTAAACTTGACATAATATTTCCTTTTATGCATATATTTTATAGTTTTCGCAGTTCAAATAAATAACGAACATTACATATATGTAAATACACGCACATACACATATAATAAACAAGAAAAAAGAAATCATGCCCAATAAATCTAATTAAGAGCAACTTATAATTTTTATCAGAGTGATGAAGCTAGTTAGTCCAGTGAATTAAGTAGATATATATTTATGATCGCATCGGACGATACAAAGAAAAAAACAATATATATATATATATAAACATCATTAATAATGATCATTATAATGATACGATGAAGGTCATCAATTTACTTGTAAGAAAAGCTTGCTCAAATGGAAACACTTATAATTACTCTTGCATAGGCTTTAATTCAGATAAACAATCCACACAATAACCTCCTGATAAACAGCCCGTAGCTATAATTACAACTTACAATAACCTACATCACACCAATTAATTAACCATTACATATTTGTACATCAAATATCGACCAAATATGTCTCACGTTACATCTATGCAGCCATATATATATGTATATATATAGTCTCCTCAGACATATATAGAGAGAGAATCAAAGATGCAAGAGGTTGTCAACTTAATGTTATTTCTCTGATACACACACACGTAGAGAGAGAGAGAGAGAGAGCGAAAAATGCTAGTGGGGTTGTTAGCTTACATTTATACATATATATACATAAGTTGAACTCATTATCCTAATATTTTTTAAATAAAAACTCTTACATTCATCTAGATCATATATGAATATCAATTATAATATGACAAAAAAATAACCTTGAAATAAAGATAAATAGGAGCACAACTCGATTCAAAGGACAACTAAACTAGGCTGTGGTTGGTAATCTAATTTATATATATATATATATAAAACTGAAAAATAAGACCTGGGTAATGCTGGAAAATTTTTAAAAACTACATAACTGGAAGCTAGGTGAATGCTGGAAAATAAACACAAACAAATCCTCCTTTATACATAGTTCTATAACAGATTAAAAATTCATTAAGTCGCTGAAGATATTAGAAAGTGTAATATTTGATCTGAGATTTAAATTAACCATCTCATCAAAACATATAAAATTATCATTATGTAATGAGGTTTAATTATTCTAAATATCTGACTGTAGGAGATACGATTAATTACAGAAATAATTAGTTCATTAAATTTATAAGAAAACCTCAACTTTGATCTTTTACTTATGATTTAGTACGTATTGGATCAAAGATACCTTGTAAGAAAAAAGTAAATATAGATAGACCACATGGGTAATCAAATAAATATACTTGAATATAGCTTTACTTTGTGAGGACTATACAGAGATTATCAATGAACAATATATATATATATGTGTGTGTATATATACACAGGCATATATGTTCTCAACTGAGTCATTAACAACAGAAAGCGATCAACAAAATACTGATATATAATTCATGCGCAAAGTGGTGGAAATTTAATCAATAGGAAACCTAAGGATTATTATTATTATCTTAAGCCTTTCAAAAACCAATAAAGAATATCCAGAAAATGTTATTAGAATTCTCGCTAGGATTCCATCAAATTGATCATCAAGTTCAACAAGAAGATGAAAGAAACTTGGGATAATTCAAACATAGAATATCATCCAGCTAGTGATATATAACGCATGACATGAAGTAATCTTTTGGATTAGAAAACAGTAATATTAGAACGTTGAACACTCAGATCAAAAACTCAGGTCAGTTTATATGCACAAAAAAGATGACCTAGACAAAATACCATGAAGATGAACTACATATATAATAGTTGATAGCAAAATTGTGTGTGTGTAACTTGGATAGCATTTTTTCTGCAAATTATGTTTTAGATCATGATTCAAGTTGCTTGGCTTGCAACAAAAGCATCCCAAAGGAAGAAAAATACAAACCACCAATACATCCACAAGAAGGAGAAGAAATGGAGAGATGAGTAGTAACATATCCTGGCCACGACATATACCTTAGAATATAAAACTGAAACTTGGTAGCTGATCAGATCTGGTGGAAGACAGCCCCCGTATCCTCCAATCAGCTTAAAGTGAAGACACTTTAAGCCTATAGCTTTTGGTAGATGATAGCTTTATTCAACAAGCTATGATCAGAAGCAGACAAAAAAGAAGACACTGAAAGACAAAAAAGAGACTGGGCAATCAAAAGTGATCATCGGGAATTGAAACTTGAAACCCAACTCTTCCTTCTCCCTCCTCCTCCTGCTCTAACCTAACTATTTGTTCTTCTGAAACTGTGGAGGGAAAGAGGGAGAGATAAGATCACGAGAAAGAGATAGAAGAATAGAAATGGGAAAAGAGAGAGGAGGTAGGGTTAAATAAGAAGCAAAAGCACAATGAATATAAACTAAAAAGAGAATAACACACATGCCCACATGCCTTAATAATATTCTATATACCTCTCTCTGCTCTTTTTATATTTATATATATTTATTTATGATGGGAAGAGAGAAGGTTGATTGCTGCAAAAGCTTTGCGCAAAAAAGGAGGCGGAAAATACTTGAACCAAGATTTGAGAGTGAGGGTTTGTGAGAGACGACACCCTCCACCACCACCAACCACCAGCTACTGATTACGACCACCGAATTAAACACATTTGCTTTGCTCTTTCTTATGATTTTTCACAGACGGAGGGAAGGAGAATGATGATGCCTGAGAATGGACGGCCAAGAATCACATCCATGTTAAGCATTTTTCTTGCCCGAAAACAATATGTATTTCCCAAAATTATGTTTCAACTTTTTAATTAAAATCATCTTACGCGTGGATGAATATTATTTTTATATTTTTTATAAGATTATAAAGTTGAATCGAATTATATATTTTTTTATATCATTTATTATTTAATGCACAAGTACAATTTCATTATTAAAATATACAAGTTCATACCCAAAAAAATTATATATTTACAAATATTTTTTCTCATTTTCAACAATTTAATACTGACAAATTTTTAAACAGATATTTATATATTTTATTAATTAATTAAGTGATACATGCACATATTACAATATAATTTATCAATAAAAATTTATATATGAAAATATATAACTTGATTTGAATCAACAATTTTATCCAAGTAGCAAACTACCAGCCATCTAATTTTGATTAATAATGATAAATTAAATCATGTAATAATATATAATTTGATGTCATTAATGAATTATAACATATTTATGTAAACTAGATATATAATCAATAGAGATGCAAGATATTTTGATGGGTCCTGTCCTATTGGTAATCAACATCCACGTTCCAATTCATCTACAACACAGCAAACCCATTTGATCTCGACCTCTCCTTTATCTCCCTCACATTTTTACTTTTCCGTTTTTCTTAATTATATAAATTATGTATGTATGTATTAGAGCTCGCGATGTACAGGATGAGGTTCATTATTACATGAATATTTCCCTTCTAGACGACCATTGGCTTTAATGGTAACAAATTGATTATTAGTACTTTCCTCCATTGCTCAATAAATATTCTGACTCAATAGCAAAAATATCATGAACTTTTAATTAATTAATTTATTTAAACATATAAGTTAAGCAATATAAAGATAATTATATTTCTACAAATGCAGGGTGTATGTGAAAACCTTCTTCTTAATTATGGATTAAACTGCCATAAAAGGACTGCAATAAAATCTGCAGACGTAGTGGGGTCCGGCAGTGAGAATGTGTTCGTCTCTTCTGGATTCAATGTCCAAATCTTCTTCAACCTCCGGTTAAGAGTGTGTGTGTACCAGAAGATAATCAGTGGAGAGAAATGTATGGAGAAACAAAATATCTTTGTTCCATTCTTTTTTAGACGTGAAAGAGAAAGTAGGGAGGAGGAGATAACCCATCATCTTACAGTATTTGAAAGAATTCAACACCCACCAAAATAATTTAATGGGTGTATTATATATTATCCACTCCGCCTAATTAAACAAAATTATGTTAAATGCAGACAAATTGGGCTTTTTAAGGTTTGGTGGCTTTTCTTGTAATTTAATAATTGTCTGGTTGGTCTGTCTGAATTTTTATATTTTCTTTTATTAATTATTTCTTTTATAGTCCTATGAAGTTTCAAATAAAATACAAAAGTTTTCAGGAGCGTGGCCCCCACCAACCGACCTTTATTCATCAAGACAATGACACTTCTCCAAAACACATCATTAAATAAGTACATCCATGTTTTCTTTTTATATATATATATATATCTATATATTATTAATTATTTAAAAAATATTAACTAATTTTTTTTTTATTTTCTTTATTAACCTGTTATATGTTGTGATGGTGGAGAGTGGGGCCCAGCAAGAGAGGGAATAATGTGATGGTGTTAGCATTACGTGGCGGGTAATGGTCCAGCGTGGGTTAGCCCACGATCATTAGCTTCACGTTTGTTCTGTTGCAGGCCGGTTTACATGTGGAGCCCACCCCGTTGTAACCTTTGGGGCCCACTTCTCTCTTTATTAAAATAATAATTTAATTTTCTTTTTCGGGGATTGACAGAGAGCGGCTAATGGTTCCTGAGGTGAAACGTGTGTAAATAAATGAGTAAAAGAGAGAGTACAGAGACAGGCTGCTTGTGCGTGTGGATAAGTTTATAATTATATTAGGAATTGGGTCGGGTCGGGTCGGTTAACGGGCAAGATTTCTAATTTTTTTAAAAAAAATTAAATTAAATTAAATTAAATTATTAAAATTGCTTCCTTGAATAGGTAGTATAGAAGTGAAGCAAAAGTCACACACGTTATCCAAGTGTCATATTGGGTCCCACTCTTGCTCCCTTGGCAACCTCCTTTTTTTTTATTAAAAATAAAAAAAATTTAAAAAAAAACCCATTTAATTTTTTAAATTCTTTTCTATCTTCAAAATGTATATATATATATATGCATATGTTGCTGCATTGTTTGCCAACAAGTAGATGGTCTTGTGGATTCATGGAGTGGGTTTAATTAATTAATTAATTTAATTTATTTGATGAATAAATGCATTTAGATTTTAAATAATGTGATTAATTAGGTAGTTTTAAAAAGTTAAGCAAAGGAAGGTGGGGATGGAATGGATTTAATGATTGCTGATATAAGTAGATGATTTTCCCGGTTCCCCACGTTGAGCCAATGGAGGAATGGGAAAAACCCTATTAATTTTATTTATTAATTTAATTTTGTATTCTCTCATTTTGCATACCATTTTAACTTATAACCCATAATTAAATTTTTTATAATCATCCAAATGCATGGTGTAACAAACTCATTTAATTAATTAATTAATTAATGGAACAACCATGATAAGAAATCATGTATTTTACCAAAACGATTCGAACTCCACTAAAATCACAAATAATTAGTGCTATTAATTAGGATTAATTGATGATGGTGCAAAGTGGGGATTTCAAAACATATTAATCTGGATTATTGGACTAATTAAGGGTTTAGTCATTTGCATTTTTAATTCTACATTTTCATCTGCCCTATCCAAATTCTATTACCCAGAAATCATACCTTTAAGATCCGACATATATATGATTTAATTATTTTTTGTGTAAATTAATTATTATTTGTTGAATATAGTAGAACGAGATATGTTTGTAAGAAATTTAATTTCTGTATTTATAATTATAATAATAAGATTAATAACCTACCAATTAAGTTGACAACAGAGACTCTTCTTCTTCACAAACAAAATCGTTTATTAGCTGAAGGCGTGATGACTAATAATTAACAATTTAACGTCTTTTTCTGCGGTGTGTATGACTGTGTGTGTGTGTGTG
>NW_019014663.1:1083105-1094845 GCF_000150535.2 Carica papaya | reverse complement strand
ACGAAAATATGAATTAACATTTAACCAAAACTTATTAGTTAATTATGCATCTTACTTCATCAATTATCATAGTGATTAAAGAAAGCCATATAACTAACCCCGATTTGTCTCTAACAAAATCAAAAAATTAGTTAAATATTTAAGTTAATTATAAACATTTTAATAATTATAATTACTAAATAACAATAACTAAATAAAAATAAGATACAAAACTAGATAACTTAATTAATTTTTTTTAAATAGATAAACCAATTAGTTAAATTATTTCTAAAAACTTCAATACTTCAAACATTTTCAATCACATTTCAATCAAAATTTTAATCTATATCAAATTTGATCTGTAACACCCCGGCCCATAAAACAAAAAACCCAGCCCAAAATTGGGCATTAAGAAAAGCAAAGGACAAAATGACGCTGTTTTGATTTAAAAAAAAAAAAAAGGAAACGGCAACCAGACGCCTCATGGAAGTCGAAGAATGAGGAGAAGAAGAACGAACCTGCATGCCGGAGAAGAAGAAAGATGAGGCGTGCAGGGCTCTCCTTCTCCGCTCACAAAAAGGAGAGACTCATTCTGTGGGAAGGAGATCCCATGTGTGAGGAGAGAGAGAGAGAGATTTGTGCATAGAGATAGAGAAAGAGGGTCACGAAGAGACAGAAAACAACTCAGGGGGAGAGAGAAAGAGCGGAAGGGAACAAACTAGACTGGCGGCAAGGTAAGTCTGGTGCATGCGGCGTGCGGTACAACAAAGAGACCCAAAACTAGAGCGCTGAAGAGGGAGAACACACGATGGTGTGCCTAGAGAAGAAGAAGAACCGCAACGGTGGCTAGGCATGGTTTCACGCATCTGCACCTTTCTCCGGCGTGATTCCGCCATATTCAGGTCGGATATACGCGCGCAATTCGTCCTGTGATGGTTTTCGGTCGAAGCATGGCAGTGGTAGGTGGTTCTGGTGGTGCATGCTGGTTCCAACAGCCGAGTGTATGGCAGTTGTGATGCTTCGGTGGCAGTGCATGGCGAACCAAGCAATTCTGATGATCAGGATTGCGTTACGGTAAAACTCAATCCCCTTTTTGTATTCTAATTATTTCTACAAGCGTCTGTTATTAACCTAAATATTTTCTATTTATAAATGAGATAACTATCTAAACAATACTGAATTTATAATACAGTGTAGACCTAAAACAATAAGGATTCCGACACTTTCTTATTCGACTATAGGTAAAGGATTGGGTTAGTCTCATTTAGAGGCTCCCATATTTTTATAAAACTTTATTTTTCGTTAAAATGAATTGTTTACAGACTTTACAAACTATTTAAGTTTTCTTACATGAGTTTTGCGAACTCATCATATGTGCGTGTGTGCAATTGTATATAACTGGAGACCTACATGATGTTATGTATGACGTATGTTTATGTATTCATATTGTTACTTGTATATATATGCAGATTTTATGCATACTAGTTATCGAGTTATAGGTGTGTAGCACATATATATATAAATACATGGGCCTGAAATTTGGCCCGGGATTAATTTAAAATTAAAAAATATATATAAATATATAATTTTTATTTAATATAAAATTAGAAAAAAAAATATGTAGATGATGAAATTGAAAATAATTTTAGAAAAAGTGAGTGAAAATTTAGGTTCGAATATATTTTTGAGAGAAAAATCGAAAACTGAAGGATCAAAACGCAATTAAAAAAATTACACCATGCAGGATGCCCAATCAGCAGCCCTAATGAACCGGAGCAAGCCGTGTGGCAAGGCATGCTGATTCGGTGCCACGGGGGATGCCACGCTGGCAATCCGCATGTCCGCGATCGGACGGCCCAAATGCATTCCTGCGCTCATAGACGGTTCAGATCCATTCCCTCATTAGATACAATCGGACGATCGCAATTAAACGCGATGAACAGTCTAGATTCGTTCCCTCTTTAAACACGATGAATGACCCAGATTCGTTTTCTCTTTAAACACGATCGTACGGTCCATATCAAATTACGATGAACGGTTCAAAATTCATTTCTTCTTTAAATACGATTAGACGGTCGAGATCAAGTGCGATGAATGGTCCAGATTTAAGGAAGACGGGTATAAATATCTCATATCACACCGAAGCCAAACCCTAGTCGCCAGCCCCCCTGCCGGAGAAGAAGAACCAGTCACTGGAGAAGGGAGCCGACCGTCGCCCGCTACCGCGTCAGAGCCACCTCCAACCTCAAAAAAGATAAAAATTCTCGTATCCGCTCGGAATTTAATTTTGAACACCCCCATGGCCAAATTGGAGTAAAAGGGAATGATAGATGAGCCAAAAACTACGAGTAAAGCCCGGCGCTGCCGCTATAGGCAAAATCTAAAATCGCCTCCGATGAGTCCCTTCCCACTTCACATTTTGTGCGATTTTTCTACCATTGTATTCACCATTATGTTTTCTACAAGTTAACCGAAGAAAAACACTAACCGCGAAGGTGAGCCGACGGAGCCACTGCACCGAAAAATCTCGTCGCTTATAAGTTTTTGCTATTCGACTTTTTTTAATCAACCAAGGCCCCCTAACGTGTTTTTTCGTAGGAATTGGTATAAAACTAGCCAAACCTGGGGCCAGTCTAAGGCAAACCACCGCCGCGGGTGGTGGTACTGTCGCCGGAGTACGACAATACCGCCGTGTCGAAATTTTAAAATTGATCGAAAAAGATTTTACTAATTTTAGATTTTTTAGAGTATTTTTAGGTACGAAAAACGTGTTTTAATCTCTGTAGAAAAATTTAAGAAACCTAGGGACCGCTAGTAAGTGCAGTAGAAAGTTCAATATTTCAGACATCGATTCGGATATGAATCCCTCACCTTATTCTCTGTTATGGAATTGAAGTCTCATTATAAATAATACGATATTTTATATAATTTAGAAAACTTTGAGAATTAATTACAAGTTACTAATGGAGCTGGAATCGGTTATTTATTACTGTTTGTCCTATTTTAACTAATTGTTTGATTTTACAATTTTAAATGCATGATAATAGGTTGGAATATGTAACATGATTCAGTTGTGTTACCTTGATGCATCTATTGCTTGTCTTGCATAATTTATGGTTAATTTGTGAAACTAAAAATTAAAATATAAACGAAAATTAATTGGTTAAGTGAATGAGTGAATGGTTGTCTTACTGGATATCTTGGAAGATAATGGACGGATCGGGTACATAGGGAACCTACCGTGAATGTTACCTTATACTAGACTGGGTATTGAGAAATAGTATTTTGGGTTTATACCAGACGGGGTATGGAGATGGTCTAATTCACCCTCATACCGGACGAGGTATTGAAAGATGGTACTGTTGACGCTCATACCGGATGGGGTATGGGGACGGTCAGTTAGTTGACAAGTTTTAATATGGGTTCACGCATAGTGGGACATCCTTATGGACCCCTAGAGATATTAGTAAGCAAATAAAAAGGAAAAGTTATTGTTCTGGCTAATTGAATGTGAGATTATGATGTTGATTGTGTTATTGTCTCTATAGGTTAGTTTTAGAAATCTCACTAAGATAAGTATGCAATAAATGATTTTATTTATGATAAATAAATTAACTTAATTTAATAGCTCTATTGGTTGTTTTTATAATTTTTACCAACCTTTATTTCTGTATCGATGAGTAGGGTGATATTCTCACAATGCTAGTGTAGCTCATCCTTTTATTAACTATTTCAGATTAAGAGGATCATGATCTAGATCCCAATCAATAAGGGAGTTGTGAATAGTTCACCACCCGAATTCCCTTTAAATGCTAGTGAAGGTCGTCCTAGGATACTTAATTGTTTACTTTTCGTTTATTTCTTTTATTTTTCATTTGTTCTTTTAGAATAGTCATTCACATAACCCTATTGGGTATTCTAAATTATTGTGTAAAGAATATAAATCCTAACTCTATTATTTTACTTCCACATTCAATTTATAATTTATTTTCTTTTAAGTTCCGAGCTGTTACAGTTGGTATCAAAGTCGCGTTCCTCAGAACCATTCCTTACAAAAAGACTTAAAAATACCAAATACTAACTATCACCCAACCCTTGTGAAAATAAGTACAAAGACACGAAGAGATAAGGTCCCTTACCGAACAGGGCAGCCCGAGAAGGGTCGCTTCGATAGGATGTCGATCGGCTCTTCGAGATTTTAAAGAGACTCATCTCTACCCAGTAGGCTATGAAAGAAAGGAATGAACTGTCTGACCCTCTACCACTTCCACAATATGAGCCACCCTTACAACGAGAGGATATAACGTCACCTAGATGCAACCCTGATCCTCCGTCGTATCATCCAACACCATCACAATATAATTCAGAAACCCCACTGTATCATCCAACACCGTTACAGGACCACCCGATCCCTCCCCAGTAACATCTGGCTCCTTTTTCCACAGGACTCGGTTTCACCGATGATGGACCCGATAGAGATTGACATAGGGGACCCTGATGTATTTCTAATAATGAACTGATTAGCGATATATCACGCCACTGTAGATTGTTTTCATGAGAAAAATTGTATTTAAGCCTCATAATGAAGAGTAATTTACAAGTTAATAAAGCCTTTGAATATTATTTTCTCATAGCAATTTCCGTATAACATAGCACTTTAACTCGGTTGTTTTTTCTAACTAGGTAAACCTAAGAAAAAAATTTGCATTCAAGAGATCCCGGTAGTTCGAAACTTTCCGAAAGTATTTTTCGATGAACTTTCCAGACCATAAGTGGATAGGAAAATTGAGTTCACTATAGACCTTCAGCTTGGTACGCAGCCTATCTTAGTTTTCCCTTACTGCATGAGTCATGTAGAGATGAAAGAGTTGATAAAATAGATCAATAAATTGCAGGATAGTGGATTCATCCGACATAGTGTGTCTCCTTGGAGTGCTAAAGTCAAATTTGTATGGAATGGAAGATGGAATGTTAATGTTATGTATTAACTATGAAAGACTGAACATGGTCACAATGAAGAACAAATACCCACTCCCCAGGATCGATGACCTTTTTTTATCAGTTTCAGGGTGCCCAAATCTTCTCCAAAATATATATGTATTCAGGTTCCCATTAGGTAAAGATCAAGATAGAAGACATTCTCAAAATAGTTTTTTGAACCAGGTACGGACATTATGAGTTCCTGGTCGTGCTATTTGGATTAACCAACACACTAGCCATCTTTATGGATTCGATGAACATGATTTTCAGATAATTTCTGGATCAGTTCGTCATTGTATTTTATTGATGATATCCTGATCTATTCAAAAAACAAAGAGAAACACGCTCACCGTCTTACTCAGCTTTTGCAGGTTCTTAGAGAAAAGAAGTTGTATGCAAAGTTGAATGAGTGTGGATTCTGCCTCAAGCATACTACCTTCCTAAGGCACATCATATCAAGGGATGAAGTGTCAGTGAACTCCGAAAAAGTTGATGCAGTGCTCAGCTGGAAAAAATTAACCTATGTTAAGGAGATTCGTAGCTTTATGGGAATAACAGGTTATTACCGTAGGTTTGTGGAAAAATTTTCTAGCATAGCTGCTCCTCTGACTCGTCTCACAAAGAAGAACGTCAAGTTTGAGTGGAACGAGGACTATGAAAGGAGTTTTTCAAAATTAAAGAAGTGATTGACTACTACACCTGTATTGGCCTTACCGAACGGGATAGGTGGATATATAGTTTATAGTGATGCCTCTTACTTAGGATTGAGTTGTATTCTAATGCAGTATTGGAAGGTCATAGCCTATGGGTTTAGATAATTGAAGAGTCATGAGAAAAATCATCCCACCCATAACTTAGAACTTGTCGTGATTATCCACGCCTTGAAAACTTTGCGTCATTACTTGTATATGGAGACTTTTCAAATCTATACCGACCATAAGAGCTTGAAACACATATTCACTCAAAATGTGCATCAGAGAAAATGGATAGAACTCCTCAATGACTATGATTACAACATCTTATATCATCCGAGTAAGGGTAACGTGGTAGTCGATGCATTTAGCAAAAAAATGCATGTATATTAGCTCATCTAATGGTTTCATAATGTAGGGTAATAGGGGTCGCACAACAGGTACGACTACAGGACCTGAAAAGAGTTACATGATTGACCGACCTAACTATCCAACCCGAGTTGATCCAGAGAATAAAGGAAGTCCAATCTGCCGATTCCACCCTATCAACCCTCATAAAAGATGTAAAACATGGAGTAAATTCATAATTTTGAGTCTCTACCGATGGATTGCTTAGATTTCATATCAGAGTGTGTGTTCCATGTGACAGTGAGCTGAAAAGAGACATCATGATAAAGGCTCATAGCTCAAAATTTGTCATGCATCCCAAAAGCACTAAGATGTATTAAATTATACAACTCTGATTTTGGTGGAACAGGATGAAAAAAGATGTAGCCGACTTTGTTTTCAAGCATTTGGTATGTCTGTAAGTGAAGGCAGAGTATCAATACCCAAGCGGGTTACTTCAGCCATTACTAATTCTAGAGTGGAAGTGGAAACACATCACAATAGATTTCATAACAGTATTACCTAGAGCACGCTCGGGACATGATGCCATTTGGGTAATTATTGACCGACTCACCAAGTCTTCCTACTTCTTAGCCATCAAGATGACCGACCCCTTGTACAAGATAGTAAGAATGTATATCCGGGAGATAGTCAGGTTACATGGAGTGCTAGTGATAGTAGTGTCCAACAAGGACCCTAGGTTCACTTCTCGGTTCTGGTGTAGTTTTCAGCAATCATGGGAACGAAACTATCCATCAGTACTGCATTCCACCCTCAGACTAACGGACAATCAGAAAAGATGATTTGCACACTGAAGGATATGCTCCAAGCTTGTATTCTTGATTTCAGGAGCCATTGGGATGATCACTAACCCTTAATAGAGTTCGCCTACAATAACAGCTACCAAACAAGTATTGGCATGGCTCCATACGATGAATTATATGACCGCTCATGCAGATCACCGATAGGTTGGGAAGAGGTGGGTGATAGAAAATTGTCGACACAAATCTTATGGAGGAGACTATAGCCAAAATAGTTAAGATCAAGAGTAACATCCAGACCTCTCAGAGCAGGCAGAGGAGTTATGCGGACACCCGAAGGAGGGATTTGGAATTTGAGAAAGGTGATCAAGTGTTCCTTAAGGTCACTCTTTTCAAGAGAATCAGTAAGTTTGGCAATAAAGAAAAATTAAATCCCCGGTTTATTGGGCCATTCGAAATCTCAGTCGAAATTGGTACCACCGCCTACAGACTGGCACTACCTCTAGAACTATTTTGGGTCCATAATATGTTGTATGTGTCCATGTTACGCAAGTACAACCCAGACCCCTCTTATATCTTGGCCCACGAGCCCCTTTCACTTCAGGAGAATCTGTCCTATAAGAAAGTACCGATGGGTATTATGGACCGAAAGAGTAGAGTACTCTACAACCGGAAAATTTCTTTTGTTAAGGTCCTATGGCAGAATCATACACAGAGAGATGTCACATGGGAGCTAGAATCAGACTTCAGAGCCCAGTATCTCCAACTGTTTGATTGAGTGAGAGAGAAATAAATTTAAAAAACTAAATTTCTTTTAAGGCAAAGATAGTTGTAATACCCGGATCTAAAATTTGTCCAGAGATTAATTTTAAAATTAAAAATATATATACGAATATAATTTATAAATTTATAAATTTTTATTTAATATAAAATTAAGAAAAAAATAGGTGGATGAAGAAATTGAAAATAATTTTAGGAAAAATATGTGAAAATTTGGGTTCATGAGGTACTTTTAAAAGAAAAATTAGAAACTGTGGGTCAAAATATAATTAAAAAAATTACATCACGTAGGATACCCAGTCAGCAACCCCAACGAACCAGAGCATGCTGTGTGGAAAGGCATGCTGACTCGGTGCCACGCGGGAGGCCACGCTGGCAATTCATGTGCCCGCGATCGGATGGCCTGGATGCGTTCCCGCACACGTGGACGGTCCTGATCCGTTCTCTCTTTAGGCACGATCAGATGGTCGCGATTAAATGTGATGAACGGCTTAAATTTATTTTTTCTTTAAACACGATCGTACGGTCCAGATCAAATTGTGATCAATAGTCCATATTTATTTTCTCTTCAAACGCGATCGGACGATCAAGATCAAATGTGATGAACGACCTAGATTTAAGAGAGACGGGTATAAATATCTCACATTACGTCGAACCCAAACCCTAGCCACCAGCCCCCTCCTGGAGAAGAAAAACAAATTGCCAGAGAAGGGAGCCGACCGCCACCCGCCACTACGCTGGAGCCACCTCCAATCGCTACAAAAAGGAAAAAATTCTCTTATTAACTTGAAATTTGATTTCGAACAACCCCATGGCCAAATCGAAGTAAAAGAAATGACGGATGAGCTAGAAACTGCGGGTAAATCCTGACGTCGCCGCTGCAGGCAAAATCCAAAATTGCATCCGATGAGCCCCTTCTCGTTTTCCATTTCGTGCAATTTTTCTACCATTGTGTTCACCATTCTGTTTTCTACAGGTTGACCAAAGAAAAATGCCCAATCGCACCAAAAAATTTTGCTACCAGTAAGTTTTTATTTTTTAACTTTTTTCGGCCAACCGAGACTCCCTACTGTGTTTTCTCGTGAGGATTGGTATAAAATCGACTGAAATCGGTCAAAACTACCCAAAAACGGCAAGTTCGAGGCAAACCACTGTCGTGGGCGGCCGTGCCATCGCCGGAGCATGGCGATGCTGCCGTGCTGGAATTCTAAAATTGGCCAGAAAAGGTTTTTAACACCGATTTTAGATTTTTTGGGTATTTTTAGGTATGTGAAGCGTGTTTTAATCTCTATAGAAAAATTCAAAAAACTTAGGAACCACTAGTAAGTGCAGTAGAAACTTCAGTATTTCAAACACTGATTCGAGTAAGAATCCATCACCTTATTTTCTGTTATGGAATTAAAGTCCGATTATAAATAATACAGTATTTTATATAATCTAGAAAACTTCGAGAATTAATTACAGGTTACTAATAGAGTCAGAACTGGTTATTTTATTATTATTTATACTGTTTTAACTGATTGTTTGATTTTACAGTTTTAAATGTATAATAATAGGTTGGAATGTGTAAGATGATTCAGTTGTGTTACCTTGATGCATGCATTGCTTGTCTTGCGTGATTTACGGTAAATTTGTGAAACTGAAAATTAAAATATAAACGGAAATTGATTGGTTAAGTAAATGAGTGAATGGTTATCTTACTAAATATCTTGGGATATGGTGTACAGACTGAGTACATAGGGAACCCTACCGTGAATGTTAGCTCATACCAGACGGGGAATCAAAGAATGATATTTTTGGCGTTCATACCAGATGGGGTATGGGGACGGCTCGATTCACCCTTATATCGGATGAGGTATTGAGAGATGATACTTTTAGCGCTCATAACGGACGAGTTATAGGAATGGTTAGTTACTTAACAAGTTTTGGTATGGGTTCATGCGTAATGGGACATCCCAGGGATACCAGTAAGCAAATAAAAAGGGAAAGTTATTGTTTTGACTAATTGAATATGAGATTATGATGTTGTTTGTGTTATTGTCTCTATAGGTCAGTTTTGAAAATCTCGCTGCGGTAAGTATGCAATAAATGATTTTATTTATAATAAATAAATTTACTTAATTTAAGAGCTCCATTAGTTGTTTTTATAATTTTTACCAACCTTCATTTCTGTATCGGTGAGTAGGGTGATATTTTTATTGAGTTAGTGTAGCTCACCTTTTCATTAATAATTTCATATTAAGAGGATCAAGATCCAGATCCCGATCAACAGGGGAGATGTGAATAGTTCACCACCCGAACTCCCTTCAAAGGTTAGTGAAGGTCATCCTAGGATGTCTAATTGTTTACTTTTCATTTATTTCTTTGATTTTTCGCTTATTTTTTTAGAATGGTCATTCTAGTAATCCTATTGGGTATTCTAAATTATTGTGTAAGGAATGTAAACTCTAACTCTATTATTTCACTTCCGCATTCAATTTATAATTTATTTCGTTTTAAGTTCCAAGCTGTTACATATATATATAAATGTAGATTGTATAACGTGTGTATGTATGAGTGAACAACTTATATGTGTCTGCTTATAGAATACCTTATGTAAATATACATGTATATTCATGTTATCTGTGTTGCGCGTACATATATATTTATTTAAGTTGATAACTGTGCATATAGTGTATATATTATGCTTATTGTATAGGCATGTTGATGTAACATGCTTGAGTAGGTTATCTAGTGATGAACTTGATTAGTAAAAAAATAACATAAGAATCTTTAAAAGACAAAAAAATCCATTTAACCAGTATTACTAAGGGGTGGGTGTGCGTATAGTCTTTTAGCGTGTAATTGTGGTGAACCCTACCCGTAGATACGACTTTAGTTAGACATGGTGAAGTGATAAGAACTGTAAACTGTATATTATGTACTACAAATTGTGAACTATGAACTGAATTGGGATGTATTCACGTGATAGAGAGGGGTTACTACTCTCGTTGATACAGACGAAAACAGTATCACACGATGAAACTCTTAAAAGATGAAAAAATAGAAATTATAAACTTTAATAAAAATGCAACTGAGAATGAAAGTGCAACTGAAAAGTGATAAGTGAACAAAACAAAGTAAAAGTGATACTGACATATACAATGATAAGTAGTTCAGTGACAAGTATAAGTGATACTGACATATACAATGATAAGTAGTTCAGTGACAAGTATAAGTGATTGTCGAAAAATGTAAATATGATGTTAGAATATCTGTGATGTCTATGAAATCATATGTGAAATTATGGTTACTGTATTACTTGAAAATTGGTTTTAAAGGAAATATACATATGTTTTATAAATCTTGTGTGATTGAGTGTGTGCATATCTTTATTATCAGCGCTACATTTTTTTCTTACTGTGTCCGTGAAACTCATTCTAATTCACACTCCACAATGCAGATTAGTTCAGATCAAGAGTAAGTTCAAGGTTGAAGAAAGATTTTAAAGAACCTTTGGTGATCTTGAGAGTTCGCCTTATAAAGTCGATTTAATTATATTATAGCGATATGATGTAAAGAATTTTGTAAGTCTCATAACTTGTAATTCTGTATAAAGGATAATTGAGTCTTAAGTTTTCGCTTATTACTGTGTAAATTTAGCAGATTATGTGTGTGACGCTCTTTTCTCAACGGAGAAAATAGGTCGTTACATGATCGATTATTTTTTTTAAATTATTATATTTAATTAAAAAATAATTGATAAAAATCAATAGTTAAAACAAATAGTAGATTTATAAGCTATAATCATTCAACAAATCTATAATTAATGAAATAGTAGCATAAACAACTATTCATTAAATCTCAATAACTAAGATCACCAATTTTTTTTTTTTTTTTTTATTTCCCCTCACCATTGATCTGGTTTAATTCAACTAAGCTTATTAGGCCGGTCCGTCCAAAATTTAAGCATTCCTAAAAACAATCTTTTAATTATGATTAAACAAAATTTAAACACTCCTAAAAACAATCTTTTAATTATTAATTTAAAGGGTGAAGACGTAGAGAGGAAGGTAAAAATAGGTAGTAATTTATTACAAAGTATTTGGATATGTCAGAGTGTAAAGAGCAGGTTGGGTGAAAAAGTTTACGTAAGTGGAGAAAAAAATGATCATGGCAAAA
>NW_019014663.1:1067877-1082660 GCF_000150535.2 Carica papaya | reverse complement strand
GTAAGCATGTAACTACCAACAAATAATGGGATAATATATCCAAGTTGGTAGAAAAAATAAAACTACCTACGGAGATAGCTCAAAATACTTTTATCTTTAATTAAGAAAACACGTTGTATCTACACCCCTAATTGAATCATCAAATCATCTAAATCAGTTTATTCAAAATTTCTTATTTTAGTATCATAATTCATAATATAAACAGTTCAATAAATAATATAATTCAGTATTCAATATCACAATTTAAGCAGTAAATAGTTCAGTAGATATCAGTTTAGTGTTTCAATATCGTGAACTTTACTCATGACTTCTTATTCATTCATATTGGTTTATATCTTATTAAAAATAATTTTATCACGCGATGCCATTTTCACTGGTATCAACGAGAGGAATAACAATCCTTTCTACCACGTGAATATGTCATAATTCAATTCCTAATTCACAGTTTGCAGTACACAATATAAAGTTCACAATTTTTATTGTTTTGTCACGTCTGGCTAAAACCTTATCCACAGTTAGAGTTCACCACAGTCACACGCCAAAAAACTACACACACCCACCCCTCGGTGATACCAGTTAAATGAGTTTTTTAAATCTTTTAATATCTATTTATTTATTTCAACTTATTAATAAATTTTCTAATTTTATTATTTAATATATTATATACCTAACACACGTACTGTAACTATTTATCATCATAAACTCTTTTACATATCCTTAATATACTCCCAATTATATAGCAACCAGTACATATACGAATTCAGTTACAAAACATAGCAGAACAATTCATCAGCAGTTTCAATAATAAACGTAAATAAGAATAAAAATTTAATAATAAAATTCTGTCGGAATTCTATTCTTATTAATAAATTGTCAATTATTAAATATCATAGTTTTGATATCTTATAAAGATTAAACTATATTTATAAGCACTTACGCACTTACCTCATTTCTGTCTAAATCTTTTTCGTGAAATTATCTCTAAGATACAAGATCAACCTGTTATAGTGATATCTGCATCGGGTTAGTAATGAATTGACTATCTCCTAATTTTAAACACTCGTGTTTAGACTTATTTCTAATTTTAAACTGGATAAATAATTCGTTGCGTTAAAATTAAATAGGATTAATTAACCTTAAATCTAAAACACTAAACCATCAGGGTTTTTAAACTCACCTACCAAAACTGGGTCCCTAAGACTCACTGTGCATAACCATCGAAAGTCTGTGCGCCTCCACACAAGCCGCCATCAGACCACCACATACCGCCCCCACTCGCCATCGCTCTCCGTTGTGGATTGGTTGAAATTCACTGTAAAATACTTCGCGCCCTCAAATCCGACACAGATCTAGTGGTACCACATCAAAGCACACTCGGGAATGCAAATTCACACTTGGCCGCCACCGTGGGTTTCTTCTTCTCTGGTCCCAGTATCGCGCGTAGCACCAGCTTCTCCTTCTCATTCTTCTTATTCTTCTTCTTCTTATTCTTCCTCTCCTCTCTCGGTTGCCGGTGGTAACTGCAGCCTCTCTCTTTCTATTTCTTTCTTTCTCTCTCTCTCTTCCTACACCGATCTCCTTCTCTCTTTTCGCGTAACTCACTTTTTATAGGGAGAAGTGAGAGGAGTCCTACACGACCCTTCTTCCTCGGCATGCAGGTCCCCTCTTCTTCTTTTTTGGTCGGTGGTAGAGACATACACACCTCTGCCTCTTTATTTTTTTCGGCCAGAGGCAAACACATCTTTGATCTTTTTTTTTTTTTTTTTTTAAAACGACGTCGTTCTGGAGTTTTTCAAAATAACGTCGTTTTGACCCCTCATTTTTTTGAGTTGTTACAATATCACTATAAATACATAATTTAAATTATAAAATATGAAATAATAAGAAGTAATTTTCCTTAAATTCATATAATTGTGCATGTCACATATTTTTTTCAACAAGTTCCGTGTTTCCATGGCTCTCAATATGAAGGATTCATTGGATAGTAGTTTCCCAAATTGAAAAACATAAGCAATTTACTTATGACTTTTGGGTTTCTTTGCCATTTGATCCAACTATCTTCTGTTTTTGTTGACATCCACATGGCTAGGGTTAACTCATAAAAAAATCCCTAAATTGAATAAATGGTGCTTCGTAATTTGCAATGAAATGTCTTTATGTTTTATCTTGATTATGTTTTGGAATATTAACCAAATTAAGAAAATTATATGTATATATATATGTATATTCAGCAATACCAATTACCAAAGGTCTTATTGGAGACCAAAATATTTTTGCCTTTTACCAAAAGAAAGGACACTCTTGTGGTTCTTGTTGATGCACCAAAAACCGTGATGGGATTAGTTTCTAATGTGGTGGTCCTCTATTCCAAACCCATCAAAAGTTGAATATGAAATTTCAGTTTCCATTTTTCTGACTTCAATTTTTTAATCTTAGACTTTTCTTTTGATCTAATAATTCAAATCATATTACATACACCTGTAACTTATTTCTTAATCTTTCTTAATTCTGGTTTTTAAATCATAAATTTCAATATATTTGAATCGTCATTGTTTTAATAATTTTTGACTTAAATGGGTGGTCACTGTCTAAATAAGAAACGTGAAGTAATATTTTTAATTTACGCCCACAAAAAAAAAAAAAAAAGAAAAGAAAAAAAAAAGAAATTCAAAGTACAATTAAAGTACAATTTGTAAATAATTATTGTGTAACAACTATCAGTGACTTCCACCTAATCAGGCGCAGCCCAAAAGTCGCAGTTTCTCACTCTTATCAAAATTAAATTATCACATTATTAATTTAATATTTGAAACGGATCAAGTGCTCGTCTATTTACGTCCATTCAAATTTCAAGGAGTTGTTATTGTTCCATATCCTCCAATGGTTCAAATTAATATTACATTTGGATATAATTAAAAATAATGAGATAAATATTTATACAGTTATAAATGCACAATTAGTTTTTATATAGAAAAATATTAGTGCTAATTATATATTTAGTATATGGTCGTATTTTATATTTTAATTAAATAAATAAATAATTTTTCTACTATGATGTCTAAAAAAGCTAATTTAAAAAAAAAAAATAAATAAATTGATGCAGAGTGACTACTTATTATTATTACAAGAAATTAAAAAAAACTACTTTAACAAGATAATATTCCAATTATATACTAATCTAGTAAATATTTCTTTCATTATCAACTCCACATGTTGCCTCCTTGTGCATGTTCATTAACTCATTACCGTGTATCTATCACAACATTATAATTTTATAAAAACACCATTAAGAAAAAAAAAAAAAAAAAATGTAATAAGGAAAGGAATATTTTTGTTTCTCCTGTAAAATCACGATTATCATTATTTCAAACAAAAAATATTCAATTGAATTGAGTAAAATATAATTTTCTCTATAAGAAACAGAGTATTATTTATTTTCCCCACGCTGTACAAGCCTTCTCCTGCCGACCGTATATCCTACTCTACTTGTATTATCTGAAAACATACACATACATTATATGTCATATATTTATATATTCACTGACTTGGTGTTTCGGAGTGACCCCCCTATAAAAGAACTCTCTGTAATCCCTTCTTGTTGCACCCATCTTTAAAACAACCATGAAAAGACTCAGAGGTTTCAGACTGGGGAGAAAGCTAGTCAGGTTCTTCAAATGGTTAACTCGATCTCGAAGAAAACAACCCAACTGCTACCTCCTCAGCCGGAAGTATAACCCAGTTTCCAAAATCTGCTCTTTCGCTCGCCATCTGCGCCGTGGAGCTAAGAGATTGTGCATTCCAAAATCGGATCCAGGACTCATCCGTCTGGGTCAGAACAGAAAGACAGTGGTGGTGCCCAAGGGGCATCTGGCTGTATACGTGGGCGAATCAAATGATGACACGAGGAGGGTGCTGGTGCCTGTTATATACTTCAATCACCCGCTGTTTGGGGAGCTGTTGAAGGAAGCGGAGCGGGTTTACGGGTTCAATCAACCGGGAAGGATTATGATTCCTTGTCGGGTCTCGGATTTTGAAAAGGTGCAAATGAGGATCGCCGCATGGGCTCATTCTCTGCGCAGGCAGCAAACTCGGTATTGGCGATGATACGTACACATATATAATTTTTTTTTTTTCAAAATTTTCTTACGGAGAAAAAAGTGTTGATGCCACTAATTTTTGTAAATATATAAATGTATTCTAATTATATGAATATATCTTTATTATTACAATGCCTAATGAAAAAGAGAAAACACTATATGAATGTGCCCGTCTCTGTATTTTTATCCAACAATTGCAGTTGACGGGATTGCATACATAAATATATACATATATGAAGGTGATATAATTATTATTTTTCTAAATTACAATGGAAAACAGTTCTTCATTTGACTTGGTATATTATATAAAAGTTCGTAGCAGTTTTATTGTAAAGAAATATGATTATGGTTGGATCATTTGGAAACATGGTTAGCCAACATCAAGCAATTTTATTCTTAAAATCGTGAAAACTAATTTATGAATGAAGTGAATTTTCTTTCTCCTTTTCTCTGACCCATCAAAAGCATGAGGTCACAATTCAAATATTTTGAAGAATTCATAATGTAGGCTGGAAATTTCTTAAGCAACAGCAGCTTTGGTGAGATTTTATTTACCAACATGAGACATGGTAAGTTTCTTCAAACAATTTGTTAGTCTCACTTAATTACCTTTTTTTTTTTTTTTTTTTTTAATTTTTTTATAATTAAATTTCCAGATTTAAGGATTATAATAGAGAGAACATGCTAATATTTGTAATTTAGAGAACAAATAAATAAAAAAATTGGGTATATTATAAACATGCACATGATGGTGGAATTATATTTAGTTCATTAAAAAAATAAATAAAAATATGACAACCATGTGGGACTAGTCAATCTTGTGGGGTGAAATATTTGTATAGAAAACACATGGCATGATGTCTACTTCAAATTGTCAGCGTATGTGTGTATACATAAAAGATTCGTATTTTGGTGTCATAACAACAGATTATGATGTAAATCAAATTTGAAATACGTTTCTGGATCTTCTCCTTCCAAATTATTGCATGAGAAAGGGGATCATGGACTCCTAGTGGAAATCAAGATTACAACAAAACACATTATCATTATTATATCTAAGCAAATACAGAATTTATAAAGAGCAAACCGTGAGATAAAAAATTTCAAAAAAGATAGATTAAAAGATAAATAAGAAAGAAAAACAAAAAAGGAAAATAAAAAATTATAACCATTTAAAACCCCAACCCACCCCGTTAGCCCTTTTAAACTCTTAAACCCAACCAAACCCATGCAATTCCTACTTGCTCAAAACGCCCATCGCGAAACCTCTAAAATCCGGCCCGAAGGCCTAATGCCTTTTTGTTTTAGACAAAGAAAGGAAGAAGGATCCCTCGGTGAAACGCCATCGTTTCATTGGAAGGGGAATGCTTCTCTTGAAGCTTGGTGGTGACAAGCTTCCCTACTAGGAGGCTCGTATCCGCACTGTCAAAGAGAAGCTGGGTTCCGTGGTCTCTTCACATGAACCTTTTGCACCAAAGAAGGAAGAGAGGCAAGCAGGAGATAGCATGGTTTGAACCAAGCATGATTTTGGTGAACGTATGCTGCACGAGGAAGGAGCTGGAGGTAGACAGCGGCAAGGTATAAGGTTGAGGCTCTGACCGTAAATTATCGAAACCAAAGAAAGAAGATGTGCAGCGATCGAAAAGAAGAGAGGGAATTGACCAGGTTGAGGAAGAAGTCTCGAAGCTCGACGTCTTCTGCGCTCCACTGAGGCCAAGAAGGAAGAGGAAAGCAGGGGAAGCTTCGTTAGTAAACCATGCCTTGCCTATAAAAGCCAAGGACATCAGACAGAGGGGGCAACTTGAGAGAAACCGTAGAGGGTTCTAAGAAGAAAAAGAGGCAATGAAGGTGAAAGGGAGAACTTTTACGAAAGACGAAAGCCTTATGAACTTCAAGAATGAGAAAAGAGTGAGATTGAGAAGAAGAGGTGGTTTAGGGCATCAAGGGACGAGGGTATCCTCTTGAATTTGGATTTCAGGTTTACAGAGGAGGAAATTCACGGGTGACCTGGGATTTCTTCTGAGAAGAAGTCCTCGGATAGAGTCCAAAGGATCACAAGAGAAGCTTCCCCAACATTCTGGGATTGTAGCTTGGCATATCCAACTAGGTGAAGACTCTAACTTCCTTTTTTATAATGGATACAATCATAGTATTTCCACAGGGTTTGATTGTTAGATGATATATGTAAGCCTTTGGTTCAGGGTGTGAAATACTTCGACTCTATCTTTTGGCTTTTTTCTTTTTCACTTAATTCCTATATACTTTAAAAATTCAGCGAAGGACAAGGTAGAGATAAAAGTAGAGGCGGTATAATTTAAGATAATGAGTTCATATTTCTTCTAGGATGTCTCTTTGAAATTGGAACGTTTAAATGGGCAGGGCTTCAAGGTAATATTTAAAATTTGAAAGTTCTTAATGGGGTAACGCTGTGTTAGAACTTTTTGGCATGCTCGAAACATGAATATGGCTGTTGGAAATGTGGATGGGCTCGGTTCAGTGTTGATGTTTTCACTTTAGTTGAAATTCGATCACATATTTCCTGTCCCTCTGATAAATCATCTGGGGAAGAGAGGGAGGAGGAGGGATACTTTGAGGATTTTGAGTGCCTCTTGTTTCCATATTTTGTCTCTCTTCCAAATTGTCAGTTGAGATGCTAGGATTAAAATATTAGGGCTATATTGAGTTTGGGAATGAGGACTCTGACCTTGTTGGGTAAAAGTTACGTTCGTGTAATCTGTTTGAGATATAGGTTTTTTGGTCAATATATGTGAATAACAATATTTATTACTTGTGGTTGAAGGTGTGTGGCAGGATAAATTGAATGGAATTGTGCTGTAGATAAGGCAAGTAATTTCTTTTTGTGTTGGGAGTTGTTTTGTATCCTTGAGCTGGTTGGAGCTTTAACTATGGGTGAAGAATATGAATGAGTATTTATTACTTGTGGTTGAAGGTGTGTGGCAGGATAAATTGAATGGAATTGTGCTGTAGATAAGGCAAGTAATTTCTTTTTGTGTTGGAGTTGTTTTGTATCCTTGAGCTGGTTGGAGCTTTAACTATGGTCTAGTTTGGCATAGAAATGGATCATGACTACTCATTGTTGTCATTTCTCAAACAATTTTGGAGTTATTCCTTCATGGCTATCCTTATATCTCATCTCATCACGGTAAGGAATCCTAAAGAGTTTTAGTAAGGACATTGTGCATTGGTGCCCATATGGCATTAGTAGGGTAATTCTTGTAAACTTGATGGCCTCAACCAATCGACTGAGTCTTGTTATTCCTTGTGGCCTGTGTTTGCTTTCTACCACAATAGCATAGTATCATTTTCACACACATTTGCACTTGGATTAGAACATAAATCACGCAAGTGAAATTATGACCTGATTAATTTACCGACAAACACGTATACCTCCTGGTAGCATTAGAATTTCAATAAGTAATTATGTAGAATCAGACGATAGAATCAATTTTTCCCATACAAAATATGCCTCTCCAGTTCCTGCGGATTGGCATAAACCACTGCAAGAAAGTTGGTGCCATCGTCCAAAATGAATTTAATGTGATAATCTATCCATTTATTCAGAAGATCTTGAATTTAACCTTCTATTTACATTGAAAACCCAGATGCCACCAACTTTGTCAACAGCTTCAACCTTGACAAAGTTTTTTAAATTAATAGTGTCTTTTGAGTTTTGTCCGTAGAATCAAACAAGAATGGAATAAAATGGTAATGAGTTCTCATTACTTTATTAATCTATACATCTTATAATGCTATAAAAATAAATTGTCTCACAAAAATACCGGACTAGATCTTTACCAGACTAAAAGACCTGATAACTTGATAAAACTTGCGTTCGTTGAGTGATCAAAGTCTGATTTTTTTGCTTAGAATTAGAATAATGACAATATTTTTATTAAATTATTAGTTAAAAAAATAAATTGTCTATCACAAAAAAATTTAAATTAAAGTAAAATAACAGAATTTAATAGTCATTAAATAAATAAATGGATAGTTACCAATAGAAAAATTAATAAAGGTTTTTTGCTGCCTATATAGGCTGTGTATTGTTTTATAATAGCATCCCATTTAGATTGAATACAATATATTTTCTATTTTCAATATATCTCTCTAATTATCTTAAATTTTATATTTTTGCATAAGTAAAACCTTTTTATCTTCAGTTTATTTTCAACAATTGGTATCAAAACTTGGTTCAAGGATGGACGTTAACGAATTAGTGAATTTACGTTCGTGAAAGAAGAAACATTTTTAATTGATGGCTTCAGGTGTTGGTGTAAGTATGGTGCAGACAATGGTTTCCATTTTTGGTGAAAATTATGATGTATGGAAGATAAAAATTCGAACGTTGCTATGATCACAAAGGTTGTGGGATATAGTTGAGAATGACTATTCTCAATTTGTTTATGGACGGACATTAACTAGCACCAGTAGAAACAAAGAAGTTGGAGGAAGATCAGATGAAGGATGTGAGAGCCTTGTTTCTTATACAACAAGGTGTTGCAGAGAGTATGTTCTCTCGGATAATTGGTGTAATTAGATCGAAAGAAACATGAGATATATTGCAAAAAGAGTTTCAGGGATCTGCAAAGGTGATTGCCGTAAAGTTACAGACCTTGCACAAACAACTTTAAATTTTACAGATGAAGGAATTCGAAAAAATAAAGGAGTATTTCTCGAACGTGATCGAGATCGTGAACCAGATGCGAAATTATGATGAAAAAATTGTTGATTAAAAGATAATAGAAAAACTTTTAATTAGCTTACCTAGAAAATATGAATATTTTGTTGCAGTAATTGAAGATTTGAAAGATTTGTCTATTCTTACAATTCAGCAATTGATGAGTTCGTTAAAGTCGCGCGAGACAAGAAAATTGCAGAGTGGGAGCAACTATGTTGAAAGTGCTTTTAGCACTAGTTTTAAAACTCAAACTTCTTTGAAAAATCTAAGAAATTATTAGAAAAAAGACGAACAGAATATGCAGAAGCAGTAAAACCAAACTTAAAGAGAAGTAGGTTCGAGTTCAAATATGTAGTGTGACATATGTAAGAAATCAAATAATAGAAGGAAACTGTGATTACAATAGTGGAAGAATTACGCAAAACGGGAATCGGGAAGGGCCTTATTGGAGGCTATTTTTATAATTTTTTACGGCGGCCGCGTCGGACTTTACCTGCGGTTTTCAGCCAATCTGCCGGTTCTTTTACTCCGATTTGGCTATGGATGTATTTACAATTGAATTCCAAGCAAAGAGGGAAATGTTTACTTCTTTTGGCAGTTGGAAGTGGCTTCGGCGCGGCGGGGGGGTGTCGGCGGCTTCCCTTCCCGGCGGCTGGGTCTTCTTCTCCAGCGAGGGTGTCTGACAGCTAGGATTAAGGTTTGGTGTGAAGAAAATTATTTATATTCGTCCCATTTTAATTTGGGCTGTCTATCGTGTTTAATCTGGACCGTTCGATCGCGATTAAATATGGAGTGAATCTGGACCGTTGATCGTGTTTAAATCTGACCGTCCAATTGCGTTTGGAGAGAGAACGCATTCGGACCGTCGGTGCGCGCAGGAGCGAATCTGGGCCTTCTGATCGCGGGCATGTGGATCGCCTTTGTGGTCTCCCATATGGCACCACGTTAGCATCTCTTGCCACGCGGCGCGTTCTGGTTCGTCGGGGCTGCTGACTGGGCATCCTACGTAGCACAATTTTTTTAAATTGCGTTTTGATCCCCAGTTTTCGATTTTTCTTTTAAAAATACCTCCAGAACCCAAATTTTCACCCATTTTTTTTCCAAAATTATTTTCAATTTCATACTTCACTTATTTTCTTTTATTTTTACATTAAATTAAAATAAAAAATTAAAAAAATTATATTCATAAATTAATTTAAATTACATTAAAATTAATTTGGATATTCCATCAAAGGAAGATGACGAAGAAAATTTTATTAGTTTTATTTTAATATTGTAAATTAATTTAGATGCCTCAATTATGTGTAAACAAATAATTATGCGGTTACAAAATATGTGTATTAAAGTATAGTTCCGCTACATATTTAATATTTATTTGTTCCACTAGTTGGAAATATTGTGCTAACGTCCGTACCAACCGATATTGGGGTTCGAGATATTACATAATTGGATTTATAAGATAAAATTGAAGCCAAATTGATCAGTTTAGAAATATAAAACAAGACTCGTGGCAAAAGACTTTAAGCAAAAGTATGGTATTGACTATTATGAGACTTTTGCTCCTACAGCAAGACTAGAAGTAATTAGAACTATTATTGCTCTGATAGCTCAAAAAGGTTGGCAATTATATCAACTTGATGTCAAATCAGCCTTTTTGAATGGTTGTCTTGACGAAGAAATTTATGTCGAACATATAAAAGGATTTTTAGTTGAAGGGGAGAGAACAAAGTATACAAGCTAAAGAAAGCACTATACGGCCTAAAGCAAGCACCAAGAGCATGATATGGTGAGATAAACAAGTACTTCACGCAAAAAGAATTTCAAAAAAGCAAGAGTGAGCCGATTTTTTATGTCAAGAAAATAGGTACTGATATTTTAATTGTCTCATTCTATGTTGATGATTTAATTTACACATGCAATAATGAAACAATGCTTTGAGAATTCAAAAAAAATATGATGGAGACATATGAGATGAATAATCTTGGCTTGCTGCATTATTTTCTAGGTATAGAAGTATGCTAAGGTTATATAGACGTCTTTATATCACAGAAAAAATATGCAGAAAATATTTTGAAAAAATTTAATATGTAAGATTGCAAATCAGTTACAACACCCCTAATGGCCAATAAAAAGCTAAAAAAAGATGGAGTAAAGATGACAGATGAAACCACCTACAAGAGTTTAGTTGGAAGTTTGTTATATCTGACTGCAACACGATCAAACATCATGTTTGTTGTTAGCCTACAACCCGTGTCAATTAAACTTCACAGTTGTAAAAAGAGTGCTCAGATATATTAAAAATACAATAGATTATGAAATATGGTATAGACCAATAGAAAATTCAAAATTGATCGACTATATAGATAGTGATTGGGTCAGATGTGTTGATGACATGAGAAGTACATCAAGATATATTTTTTCACTCAGATCTGGTCTTTGTTATAGTTGCCAAAGAAGTAGAGTGTAGTGGTATTATCATTAGCTGAAGCTGAATACATTGTAGCAGATCGTGCTGTCACACAAGCAGTTTGGTTAAAATGGATTTTAGAAGACATCATTGAAAAGTAAGAAGAATCAACAATAAAATTCTGTGACAATACAACAACAATTGTAATTAATAAAAATCGAGTTAGTTATGATAGAACCAAACATAATACTATCAAGTATCATTACATTCAAGAAGCAGTCGAGCACCAAGAGATACAATTCAGCTTTTGTAGAACAGTAGTTGACTGATATTTTCACAACAGTGTTGACAAAAAAAAAATTCATATACAACCAAAATATGATTGGCATGTCGAATAAATTATATGAATAAATTGTTAGAATTAATTTATTTTATTAAATTATTAGTTAAAAAAATAATAAACTATCTTAAATTAAAACAAAATAATAAAAAATTAAAATTAGATGACAAATTTTAATAATAATTAAATAAATAAATAGATAATTACTTATAATAGAAATTTTTTATATTATCTTATAATATTTCATTCAGATTAAATATAATATATATATATTTTTAATATATCTTTTTAATTATCTTAAATTTTATATTTTTGCATTTTTAACAAATATTGCTTGTACGGTAACCGGGAGAGATTTGATTCAGGCCGTAGAATGGAGTTGGAAATATGTGCAATAACCAAATCACTGATTGTCTTGTAATGTATTTTTAGAGATTCCCCACTAACATCCACGATTTAACAACTCATTTGATAGAAACTTCGATCCCACCTGCCAAAAATTTGTACCTTTTTCTTCGAATATTTTTCTCTACATATTTGAGTGTTTGATATTAAATAATTTTTTCTCAACATTTTTAAAAAACAAAAAATAGTACTTGGGATTCTAATGGACCAGTCCATGTTTCCCTGTTTTCGTAGAACCAAAGAAAGAAAAAAAAAACACAAATGTCCAACCATACCATTTCTATTAAAAGACTATATCAACCTGATACATTCTTCTTGCTATATGTATCCTAAACCACCGAAAAAAAAAAAACAAAAATGAAAAGTAAAAGAGAACACACCAGGAGAGAAGAAAAAAGTAGTACTGTAATATGCATAATGTTACTAAGTTGTCACATCAATAATATATTGGTTTGACTCAAGCACTATAATCTTTGTTCACGGGGTGCCATTGACTCAGCTCATAACCCCTACAGGCAGCAGCACAAGCTTCCTCCACCGATGCCTGAGGAACTCCGCTGTTGCAAATATTTGCAAATGCTCGCATGTGTTTCATGCCATATTGAGTCAGTGACCCACAATACGTTTCAAATGTCCGAACCTACAACCAAATCGAAAGTCAATAATACAGCTAAAGATAACCAAATAACATAATGAAAAACAGCATGTTACCGTCGATTTTAGGCATTGCCAGTCATCAACCAAGGGTAAACCGGGAGCTCTAACAGAAGTAAGGGTTGAAGAAGCCTTTGTTGGTCCGTACAAAATAGACCCAATTAACTCAATGCTCCCATCTATATGCTTTCTGTGCCTTATTATCTCTATAATCTCCTTCAGAATCTCTGCCTTGTTATCTGAATTTTTATACTGCGATTTCACATATAATTAACCAATTCAAAATGGGCATGTCCAGTCTCATGCAATGCAATAATCAATTAAAAATTTTAGACTGAGAACGTAACTGAGAGAAATGTGAAAAAGAAGAAAGAAGGTAGATCTATACCATATGCCATAAGAAGAGAAGATCAGCGTCTCTTTGGTTAATAACTCCCATGGGTAGACTCAAATGGTTTGGGGGAAAGTTGAGACTGGCAGGATCAAAGCCTTGATATAAATAAAGCTTCTCTCCTTTGAGAGTTTTATTTCCATATTCCATCACATGGGATCCAACACTGTAAGTATTATAATTCGATGTTCGAGCTTTTACCTGCACTACCAACACCTAACTCAGGAACTAATCAAGACAGATTTAGTATCTAATTCCCAATTAAGTTTTGACTTAGCATATGATCATACCGCTCGATATTGTTGCTTTACAGTTTCTTTCTTCAAATTGTGAGTTTCACTGCAGAAAATGAGCACAAGTCAACATGATAATCAATGAAGCAGAAATCAAGTATGGAAAAGGAACAACATGAAGATACCTGTCCTCCATCCAAGCAACACTATACAAATCTCCCAAGCAAGTGATGTACTCTGGAGGCGGAGGAGGATCCATTCCAGGACAATATGTGCCATAGCTACTCTCTTGAGCATTTGATGCTGTGGTTACATATATATTTATATCTGTCGGCATTATGCCTTCAAAAATACTCCCACTCTCGCAAGCTTCTACGTATATAACCTGCTCGATTGTATCACCATCAAATTCTTCCTAATTACCGTATTAATTCTGCTTTTATTATGTACCCTCATAAGCAATCAAGTATGATGAATTACCATCTTCTTGTAAGTGCCTGAAGCATGTTTCTTCTTCAAAACCTCAATAAAATCCATGGCGTAAAGGTATGGCATGTTGGGCATCCCTACACATGACATGGAAGACTAATCAACACTCCACAATTCACACCCACAATCCCAAAGTAATTTCCTTTTGAAAAGGGCTTGTCATCATTAAAGTTGGATGGAATCACTAAAGATTTTTTCTAAAGTAGCCAAATGAAGTTCAATTATATATTTTTTTTTAAGCCAAGGGTGGGTTCAACGAGAGTGACTTGTAGGTCAGATGCAAAATTCAATTATTCTGGGCATCGGCTGCGAATATTTTCAGCCACTAGTCTTCTCACATGGATGACATTGTCATCAAATTGAAGAGAGACTTTGTTTGCATACACAAAAACTCATATTGGCCGCTAAACCCGAAAAAGAAAAGAAAAGAAAAGAAAAGAAAAGGAAAATCAAATGAATAATTACCTAGCACTCCTGGGCCTCCATGATCAGAGTAGTACAAGAAGATCCTGTCGTTGGCTTTGCTATTCACAACCTTCCCACTTCCACCTTTAACAGCTTTTTTGTCACCAAGAAGAACTGCATACAAGTTTTTTGCCGTTACATTCTCGCCAGTGTAATCCTGCAATAATCATCGCATCACGTTATGAACTCGAATATATCTGATTTGAATAGAACAACCACAGATTTGGTGAAAACAGTCATCCCCTACAATACAATTAATCAGGACAAAGGTGACAAATAATGACATTTGCAATTTTTTTTTCTTCTTTTCTGCAGAATAGTAAATTTTTACATGGTTTTCTTACTAGAATTTCTTAGCAATTTAGACAATCAGAAGTAACATCCAAATCAGCCGTTTCTCTTTTTCGGTAACCATTATTAGTATCCAATAATCAAAGCAAGCTCAAATCTATATCCATGACCTCAAACCAAACCAACAAGTAATTATCAAGGGACCATATAAGAAATATAATTAGTACGCACTGTCATCGGAATAAGAAAATAATTATAAAATGGTATCTTGTCCTCATCAACTTTACCAACCCATGACTAAACAAATTCCCC
>NW_019014663.1:996447-1014315 GCF_000150535.2 Carica papaya | reverse complement strand
AAACGTCATATAATATTTTTCTGTGTCACTTATATATATATATATATACATATTGTTACTGACCTATTTTAGTTTTTCGATTAAATAATATAATTTAATCTTAATATTAAAATTTTAAAGTCTCATTACTCCTCCATACGAAGTTTCTTATAATCATCATAGTCTTTTTATTTTTAAGTTTTTGAATAAAATTTCTTAATTGATTAACAATTAAAATAATTAAATTAATTTAAATAATAATATAAAATTATTTCAAAAAATTATGGAATTGACAAGTCTCAATTTCTAATATTCTTTTTATAAATGCTATTTATATACTGATTTTCAAATATTTAAAACTTTTTTTAAAAAAAAGTTCGAAACTTAAATAAAAATAAAATCATAAATTAAATGCGAAAGTGAAATAATATAGTTTCGATTCACATTCCTTACACAATAATTTAAAATGTCCAATAAAATTATAAGAATGTTTCTTCTAAAAAAACAAATGAAAATAAAAAAAAAATAAACGAAAAGCAAATAATTAAACAATCCTAGGATAAACTTTGTTTACTCTTAAAGGGAGTCCGAGTAATGAACTATTCACAACCCTCTTGTTGATCGGAATCTGAATCTTGGTTCTCTTGATCTGAAATAAATAATGAATGGATGAACTACACTAACCCAGTAAGAATATCATACTAATCACATAAACGAAAAACTGAATATTAATAAAAATCAAAAAAATAACTAATGAAGCCTTTAATTTATTATAAATTCATTTACTATTAAAAAAGTCATTTATTTCATATTTATGTAACAAGTTTCTCCCAATAATAACTTATGAAAACTCATATTCAAGCACTATTATTTATCACATAGAAGATAATAAGAAATGATTATTTTACATTTTTACCCACTTACCGGTACCCCTAGGGGTCCATAGGAGTGTTATCATACTCGTGAACCCAATATTCAATTAAACAGTTAACTATTCGTCCCCATACCCCGTTTGGTATGGGTGCCAAGCATGCCACCACCTTGATACCCCGTCCGTTATAAGAGTGAATCATATCTCACAAACTTTCTTAGTAAAAGACTTCTTAGTCCCGTCCGACTGAGGTAACGTTCACGGTAAGGTTCCTTATGTACCGGGCCCGTCCATCCTTTCTCGGGTACCCAGTAGGTCTTTCCTATACAGATTTCCATCAGCATAATAATCAACCATGCAATAACCTTATCTCATTTTATACTCACCGTTCACTTAAACAACAATATAGTTTCACACTGCCAAATAACCAATGACCGGGATACCGGCATGCAATGCAAGAAAAATAAATAACAAAATAACCAAAAAGACTCTAAAAATCATCAATTAAGTTACGCACAGTATAATAATAAACAAATATAGGCAATATAGGAAAAATAAATAAAAAATCGAAACAACTATGAACTAACCGGTTTCAGCTTCACCAGTGAACTGTAATTATTTTTAGAGTTCTCTAATTTTTCATAAAAATACACAATTATTAATTATCAAGCTTCAATTTACTGTAACGTAGAAAAAGGTAAGGGATTCTTACCCGAATCGGTGTCCGAAATACTGAACTTTCTACTGTGCCTACCAGTGGTCCCCGGGTTTCCTGAATTATCCCTACGGAATCCAAAATACTTATCACGTACCTAAAAATACCATAAAAATCCAAAATCAGTGAAAAAATCCTTTCTAGCACAGGAGCAGTGTCGTGCTTCAGCAACGACACCACTGCCCGCGGCGGCGGTTTACCTCGACCTGGCTATTTTCAGCTGATTTTTATCGATTTCGGCCAGTTTTATACATATCCTTGCGAAAAACAACACGTTAGGGGGCTTCGATTGGCCAAAAAAATCAAAAAACAGAAACCTACCGGCGGTGGAGTTTTTTCGGGTGTGGTGGCTCTGCGACTCACCTTTACGGCTGAGAGTTTTACTTCGGTCAACCTGTATAAAATAGAACGGTAAATGCAACGGTGAAAAAATTATACGAAACAAGAAACGGGAAGGGCTCATCCAAGGAGGTTGTAGGTTTTGCCTGCGGTGGCACCGCCAGGCTTTACCCGTGGTTTTCTAGCTCACCCGCCCTTTTTTTGCTTCGATTTTGCCATGGATGCAGGTCAGAATCAAATTCTGAGCTGATAAGAAAATTTTTACCTTTTTTAACAGTTGGAGGTGGCTCTGATGCAACGACGATCGGCGGTCAGCTCCCTTTTCTGACAACTGGTTCTTCTTCTCAGATGGGAAGCTGGCAGCTAGGGTTTAGGTTAATGTGATGCGAAATATTTATACCTATCTCGCATTAATATAGGTCATTTATCGTGTTTAATTTCGACCGTCCAATCGTATTTAAAGAGAAAATGAATCTAGACCGTTCATTGTAATTTGATCTAAACCGTTCATTTTAATTTGATCTAGACTGTTCATTGTAATTTGATCTCGACCGTCTGATTGAGTCTAAAGGGAGAACAAATCTGGGTTGTCCACGCACATGGGATCGATCCTAAACTGTTCGATCGCGAGGCATGTTGATCGCCTGCATCGCATCGATATCAGGGTGCCTTGCCATGGGGCGTGCTCCAATTTTTTGGGATTGCTGACTGAACAGTCGTACGTGGCAAAATTCTGCACTCTAAATCCCAATTTCTAATTTTTCTTTCAAAAATACTACCCAACCCGAAATTTTTACCCTTTTTTTCCTAAAATTATTTTTAATTTCATTCCTAACCTATTTTTTTCATAAATTTAACAAAAAAATTAAAATCAATTAATTAAAAATAATTTTTTTATATATTTAAAATATTAAAATTAATCTCGAGCCTGGGTATTACAACTCTCCCCCCTTAAAAGAAATTTGGTCCCTCAAATTTGTCTCCCTCTCACTCAATCGAATAGTTGGGGATACTGGGCTTTGAAATCTTATTCTAGCTCCCATGTGGGCTCTCTCTGTGTGTGATTCTGTCATAGGACCTTAACGAAGAAAATTTTCTAATTGTGGAGTACTCTACTCTTTCGGTCTACAATGTCCACTAATATCTCCTTATAGGACAGATCCTCCTAGAGTGAAAGGGGCTGGTGGGTCAAGATATGAAAGGGGTCCGAGTTATACTTGCACAGCATGGACACATGAAACATATTATGGACTCTAGATAGTTCTGGAGGTAGTGTCAGTCTGTAGGCGGTGGTGCCAATTTTGTTTAAGATCTCAAATGGTCCAATAAATCAGGGATTTAGTTTTTTCCTCTTGCCAAACCTACTGATTCTCTTGAAAGATGTGACCTTGAGGAACACTCGATCACCTTTTTAAAATTTCAAATCCTTCCTCCGGGTGTCCGTATAACTCTTCTGCCTGCTCTGAGCCGTCTGGATGTTCTTCTTGATCTTAACTATTTTGGCTGTAGTCTCCTCTACAAGATCTTGGTTAAATAATTTTCTATCATCCATCTCTTCCCAACAGATCGGTAATCTGCATGGGTGACTGTATAACGTCTCGTATGGAGCCATGCCAATACTTACTTGGTAGCTGTTATTGTAGGCGAACTCTATTAAGGGTAAATGATCATCTAAATAGCCCCTGAAATCAAGAACACAAACTTGGAACATATCCTCCAGTATGCGGATCGTCCTTTCTAATTATCTATCGGTCTGAAAGTGAAATGCGGTACTAAGGGACAGTTTCATTCTCACGACTTGCTGAAAACTAGAACATAACCGAGAAGTGAACCTGGGGTCCTTGTCAAATACTACTATCATTGGCACTCCATGTAACCTGACTATCTCCCGGATATACATTCTTACTAGCTTATACAAGGGGTCGGTCATATTGATAGCCAAGAAGTGAGAAGACTTGGAGCCGTCAATAATTACCCAAATGGCATCATGTTCTAAGCGTGCCCTAGGCAATCTTGTCACGAAATTCATTGTGATGTGTTCCCACTTCCACTCCAAAATCGGTAATAGCTGAAGTAGGCCGCCTAGATGCTGATGCTCTACTTTGACCTACTGACACACTAGACACTTGAAAACAAAGTTGGTTACCTCTCTTTTCATCCCGTTCTACCAACATCGGAATCGCATACTTTGATACATTTTAGTACTTTCAAGATGCATGGCAAACTTTGAGCTATGAGTCTTTGTCATGATGTCCCTTTTCAGTTTACTGCCACATGAAATATACACTCTGTCCTGAAATCTGAGCAACCGGCAGAGACTCGAAATTCTAAATTTACTCCCTATTTTGCATCTTTCCTGAGAGCAGCTAGGGTGGAATCGGCGAATTAAGCTTCTTTTATTCTCTGGATCAATTCAGGTTGGATAGTTAGGTGGGTCAAGCATGTAACTCTCTTCAGGTCCTGAAGTTGTATCTGTTGTGCGGCCCCTATTATCCTGCATTCTGAAACTATTAGGTGACTAACATACCTGCACTTTTTCTGCTAAGCGCGTCGGCTACCACATTCTCCTTGCCCGGGTAATACAAAATGTTGCAATCATAGTTCTTGAAGAGTTTTATCCATCATCTTATATGCATGTTGAGATCCTTTTAAATGAATATATATTTCAAGCTCTTATGGTCAGTATAGATCTGAAAAGTCTCCCCATACAAGTAATGGTGTCAAGTCTTCAAGGCGTGGATAATCGCAGCAAGTTCTAAGTCGTAGGTGGGATAGTTTTTCTCATGACTCTTCAACTACCTGAACTCATAGGCTATGACCTTCCCATGCTGTACCAGAATACAACCCAACCCCAAGTAGGAGACATCACTATAAACTGTATATCCACCTGTTCCACTCGACAAGGCCAACACGAGTGCAGTTGTCAACCGCTTCTTTAGTTCTGAAAAGCTCATTTCACAGTTCTTGTTCCACTCAAACTTGACGTTTTTCTTTGTGAGCCGAGTCAAAGGAATAACTAGGCTAGAAAATCTTCGTACAAACTTGTGGTAATAACCTGCCATTTCCAGAAAGTTACGAATCTCCTTGACTGAGGTCAATTTCTCCCAACCAAGCACTGCTCAACTTTTTCAGAGTTCACTAACACTCCATCCATTGATATGATGTGCCCTAGAAATGTAGTTTGCTTGAGCCAGAACCCACATTTACTCAACTTTGCATACAACTTCTTTTCTCTGAGAAGCTGCAAAACCTGAGTCAAATGGTGAGTTTGTTCCTCTCTATTTTTTGAATAGTTCAGAATATCATCAATAAATACAATGACGAACTGATCCAAAAATTGTCTGAAAATTCTATTCATCAAATCCATAAAGATGGTTGGTGCGTTGGTTAGTCCAAATGGCATGACCAGGAACTCATAGTGTCCATATCTAGTTCGAAAAGTTACTTTGTGAATGTCTTCTGCCTTGATCTTTACTTAATAGTAACCTGAACGCATGTCCAATTTGGAGAAGATATGGGCACCATGCAACTGATCAAAAAGGTCATCGATCATGGGGATGGGGTACTTATTCTAGATCGCGACCCTGTTAAATCCCCTATAATAAATATATAATCTTAACATCTCTTCCCTTTTTTTCTTGTAAATGTGACTCCAGCGCCCCAAGGAGAAACATTGTGTCAGATAAACCCACTGTCCTATAATTTTTTAATCTATTTTCTCAACTCTTCCATCTCTACATTACTTATACAGTAAAGAAAAACTAAAATAGGTTGCGTTTCAGGTTGAAGGTCTATGGTGAACTCAACTTCTCTGCCCACTAGTAGACTAGAAAGTTCATCAGAAAACACATTCAAGAAGTCTTAGACTATCTGGATCTCTTGAATACAAATTTCTCTCTTAAATTTGCCAGTGTAGAGAAAACAACCGAGTTAAAGCGCTATGTAATAAGAAAATTGATATGAGAGAATAATATTCAAAACTTTTATTAACTTGTAGATGACTCTTCGTTATGAGGCTTAAATATAATTTTTCTCATGTAAATAATTCACGATGGCATGATACGCCAATAACCAATTCATTCTTCGAAATGGATTAGGGTCTTTCGAGTCAATCTCTATCAGGTCCATCATAGGTGAAACCAAGTCCCGTAGAAGAGGGGCTAGATGATGTTGTGGAGGGATCGAGTGGCCCTGTAACGGTGCCGAATAATATGGTGGGAGCTCCGAATTGTATTGTGATGGTGTTGGATGATACGACGGATGAGCAAGGTTGCATCAAGGTGGCGTTAGATCCTCTCATTGTAGGGGAGGCCATTTTGTGGAAGCAGTGGAGGGTCAAACAGTTCCTTCCTCTCTTCTCTGGCCTACTGGGTAGAGATGAGTCTCTCTAAGATCTCGAAGAGCCGATCGACATCATCTCGAAGTGACCCATCACGGGCTACTCTGTTCAGTGAGGGATCTCATCTCTTCATATCTTTGTACTTATTTTTTATAAGGAAGGATTGGGCGATAGTTCATATATGGTGTTTTTAAGTCTTTCTGTAAGAAATGCCTCCAAGGAACGCGGCTCTAATACCAACTGTAAAAGCCTGGAACTTAAATGGAAATAAAGTCATAAATTAAATGCGAAAGCGAAATAATATAGTTAGGGTTCACATTTCTTACACAATAATTTAGAATGTCTAATAGGACTATGAGAATATCTCTTCTAAAATAACAAACAAAAATCAAAGAAATAAATGAAAGGCAAATAATTAAGCAATCCTATGACGACCTGTACTAGCTCTTGGAGGAAGTCCAAGTGGTGAACTATTCACAACCCTCTTGTTGATCGGGATATGGATTTTAGTTCTTTTGATCTGAAATATTTAATGAATGGGTGAGCTATACTAGCCAAATAAGAATATCACACCAATCATAAATACAAAAAACTGAAGATTGATATAAATAAAAAAAAAAACAACCAATGGAACCCTTAATTTATTGTAAATTTATTTACTATAAAGAAAGCTATTTATTTCATATTTATGTAACAAGTCTCTCCCACCAATAACTTATAAAAACTCATATTTAAACACTATTATTTATCACATAGAAGATAACAAGAAACGATCATTTTATATTTTTACTCGCTTACCGGTACCCCTGGGGGTCCATAGGGATGTTCTCTTATTCGTGAACCTAATATCCAATTAAACAGTTAATCAATCATTCTCATAACCCGTCTGGTATGGGTGTCAAAAATGTCAACACCTGGATACCCCGTCTGATATGAAAGTGAACCATATCTCCCAAACCTTTCTGGTAAGGGACTTCTCAGTCCCATCCAACTGAGATAACGTTCACGGTAGGGTTTTCTATATACCGGGTCCGTCCTACCTTTTTTCAAGTACCTAGTAAGTCTTTCCTATACAAATTTCCATCAGCATAATAATCAATCATGCAATAACTATATCTCATTTTATACTCACAATTTACTTAAACAATAATATAGTTTCACACCGCCAAATAACCAATGATCGGGATACCAGCACGCAATGCAAGGGTAACAAATAACAAAATAACCAAAAAGATCCTAAAAACCATCAATTGAGTTGTGCACAGTATAATAGTAAATAAATATAGGCAATATATGGAAAATAAATAGGAAATCGAAATGACTGTGAACTAACCAGTTCTAGTTCCACTAGCAATCTGTAATTATTTTTAGAGTTCTCTAATTTTTCATAAAAATACATAATTATTAATTATTAAGCTTCAATTTACCGTAACGGAAAAAAGAGTAAGGGATCCTTACCCGAATCGGTATCCGAAACACTGAACTTTCTACTACGCCTACTGGCAGTTCCCGGGTTTCCTGAATTATCCCTGCAGAATCCAAAACACTTGTCACGTACCTAAAAATACCCTAGGAATCCAAAATCGGTGAAAAAAATCCTTTCCGGCATGGCACCACTACCGTGCTCCGGCAATGGCATCACCGTCCGTAGTAGTGGTTTGCCTCGGTCTAGCCGTTTTCAATTGGGTTTATACGTATCCTTGTGAAAAAATACATTATGGGGTCTCGATTGGCTGAAAAAATCAGAAAACTAAAACTTACTAGCAGTAGGTTTTCTATGTGCGGCAGTTCTACTAGCTCACCTTCGCGGCTGGGATTTTTTCTTCGATCAATTTGTAGAAAATAGAACAATAAACACAACGGTGAAAAATCGCACGAAACGAAAAACGAAAAGGGGCTCATCGGAAGAGGTTGTCGGTTTTGCCCGCAGCGGCGCTGCCGGGCTTTGCCCGCAATTTTTGTGGCTCACCCGCTGTTCTTTTTGCTCTAATTTGGTCATGAGGGTGCTCGGAATCAAATTCTGAGCGGATGAGAACTTTTACTTTTTTTGGCAGTCGAAGGTGGCTCCGGTGCGGTGGCAATCGGCGATCGACTCCCTTCTCCGACAACTGGTTCTTCTTCTCCAACGGGAGGTTTGCAGCTAGGGTTTGGGTTCAGTATGATATGAAATATTTATATCCGTATCGTGTTAATATGGGTCATTCATCACATTTGATCTCGACTCTCTGATCGTGTTTAAAGAAGAAATGAATCTGAACTGTTCATCAAGATTTGATCTCGACCGTCCGATCGTGTTTAAAATGGAAGAAATCTAGGTCGTCCACACGTACGGAATCGATCCTGGACCATTCGATCGCGGGGTATGCGGATCGCCCACATGGCATCCCATGTGCCATTGATGTTAGCGTGCCTTGTCACGCGGTGTACTCCAGTTCATCGGAGTTGCTTACTGGACAATCCTATGTGGCAAAATTTTTCTTATTTGCACTCTGACACCTAAGTTTCGATTTTTCTTTGAAAAACACCTCACAAATCCAAATTTTTACCTATTTTTTTTCAAAATTATTTTCAATTTCATCCCTAACCTATTTTTTTCCATAAATTCAACAAAAAATTAAAATAAATTAATTTAAAAATAATTTTTTTATATATTTAAAATGTTAAAATTAATTACGGGCCAAATTCCATGCCCGAGTACTACATTTTTAATTAAAAATTATACTAATAAATATCTAACTAAACCTCTATAAAAATTAAAACTGATGTAGTAAAAAATTTTACACTTCCGAAGTTCATCAATAATTTCAGCTGCATCTTAGAATTTCATTGTGTGACTTTAACTTGAGTTGTAAATTTTATATATATTTTTATTAAGAAATTGATGGTGTTATTTTTTCATCAGAAGTTTGATTGTATTATTATTATATTAATTATTGAAATAAATAAATTTCACTTAGAAAACTAGAAAAATAAGTTACCAGTGGAGGATGAAGGTAATTATTGGAAAGATCAGTGTTATCTTCACCAAATGGGTAACTATAGTGGTTGGACTGAACATATGATTACAAATATAAAGTTTGTTGAAAGTGTTTAAGCATGCTATTATTGTTATATTAATTCAAGGGTCATAAATTTTCACAATTAATGCGACAAGAAACTTTAGATATAGTCAAATACATTATTGGCAATATCCACTGTGTCAGTAACAGATAATGATGATTTATAGCTCTTCAAATGCATTTAGTTTCAAAATTCAACCACTCATTTTTAACAAACTCTATTGTAAGAGGTCAGTCTTTATTTTTACACTAATTTTAAAGTAAATTAAAATGGGTCTATAAACTTTAGTCCATTACTCAGCCGAACGAAATTTCTTTTTACCTTTCAGTATATGTAGGTATAGGTGTACAAGGGCGATCAATTTATGGTCATTAAAATCTTCTGGTCGGTCCACTTAATAGATTAATCAATCAATTAAAGGTCAGACTATGTTTGGATATTCCATCATGAGCAGTGTAATGATAAGACATTTCAAAGATGGAAATTCTTGATGGTTGAATATAGCTTGTATCTAGTGTTGCTTTTTGTCTTGAACGGCATCTTTAAAGGTTTGAAGTAAAATGGTTGGTAAAGAAAGGTAGAATGGTTGAGTCAGACATCAAGCCAGTAGACTTATACTACTCCAACCACCAGTAATTACTTACTTTCACATATTAAAAAAGAACCTATAATTGTGTATATACATATAGATATGATTGTATTCAAAGATATACGGTATCCATATTTCAAGAACACTGTATATAGTCAGTCAATCCTTGATACGGATGGTGGTATAAGAGAATAGCTAGTGTTTATATAGCCGTTCTTTCTACGCCTAGATAACATGCCATTGCAGAGTAATTTCATCGACTGGTGATAGATCGTTTTCTGTCTGCCCTTATTAAGCATTGAACGGCAAAAATCAAATGTTGCTGGTTTGGGTCAAAATTCAATTTATAATTTTGGCTTTGATGGTCATGTGTGAACAGATACTTGCTCCGGTAATATAGAAGATACTTCTCTCACAACTCATAAGAATGAAGTATAATTAATACTAATAGTGAAACACCACCTAAAAATAAAAAGGAGCTTGTCAACTAATCTCCGTTATTTTCTCATACTTAAATTGAATAAATATTCCCTTCTTGTTTCTTCTGCTTATTTTAAGGACTGCGTCACATCTACTTCAGCTTTTTAACTCATATAATAAGGACCCCCAAACTCCCACTTCACCTTTTTGAATTCAAATTCTGCTTGTATATTATCCACCAGACCAAGAGCAAGAACCCCTGTTATTCTGACAACCTGCTTCAATTCTTCTCTGCTTCATGACAAAACTTGAAAGCAGCTGAGTCCCTGTCCGGTACTTCCCACCTTCAACTTATAATTCAGCATCTAAGCGCTCTGCAACACCACATTTATTGAACTTGTTATTTAATAATTTAATTGCCGAAAGCCCGCCTGCATTTGTTTATTCCCCTAGTCCTCTTCCAGGACAACTTACTCTTCACAATCCATGGTTGGTGTGTCCTTGCTGCTGACAAGGAAAAGTAAAATCTGCTAACTTGTTATGGGACTCATAACTTCTTACCCAACATAATTAGCATTTCATGGTTCCAAATAAGGCACATCTGTTCTCTTCGTATAGAACAAATATATATAGCTGACCATTTTGGAATAGGTAAACATTCTTCTCCCTTTCGCTATAACTGGTCAAGATGCATAATCTTAACTTTTTTAAAAAAAAAAAATTTGAACATGTCAAGCTAATAAAACTGAAATGTTATTAAAATTCACACAAGTACTGAAATTTCAATCATCAGTCGGTGTTTGTTGGAATTTCAATTACTTCCACTCTGATGAGAAAATCTTCTCAGCCAGGAAGATGAATCCTCAACATTACCGCAATTCATGCCTGTGGCTAATCAAAGCAACCAGATAAGCAGAAACGCAAGATTTGACTTGTTTTAGCTGTGACGCACACTACCCGGGCCATTCCACACTACATGCATCTGGAAAGTTATTTACTTGTTCCTCCAAATTTGTTCATCATCTTTGCAATCACAGGAGCCACCTTGGGATTTGCTTGATGTTTTGCAAGGTTGGCGGGGTTCTTCATCACTGCAGATCCAGAAGCCAATAGAAGATGAAAACTCAAACATGCAAAAAAAAAGAAAAAAATTAACACTTCATCTAAGTTTCCAACACTACTGAAGGCTGAATAGGAAGCCATCATATTAAACTTGATAATGCTTCTAATGATATACTTGTCCATAAACCCATCCACGCATCTTTTAAAATAAATAAACCAGAATTGTAAACCAGCATGATCTAAATAATATTATTCAAATCCTATTTTAATAACTTGTTGTACAAGAGAACCAAAATCTATACGTGGCTCAAACCCTTCAATTTGGTGTTGCATCTGTTTCTGGCACAGCATGAGACCAGTGTGGGATTGAAATGTACCTTTGACATTATATGAACATCTAACACTTGATGTAGAACTAAACAAATGTAGGCCCCATACCTAACTTGAGTAGTAAATGTTTATGAGGAATCTTTGGCAAGAAGTTGAAATAGACTCAGTATGATATTACCGTTTTTTGTATTTGCAAGTAATACTTGAATAGTAAATGTAATATTACTCGAATGGTTAGTGTATAAGTAAATTAGCATCACTTTCCTGTTTCTTCATTTTTACATATCAAACTGCCATCTTTTTGTGCTAGGTTCTATTTTATTATATGCCAGTATCATAGATTATCCCCATACCTAACTTTTAGGTTCTAATTGACCGACTTGTCAATGATCAGTTGTCATACTTCTCATTATAAATTACCAAGTCAGACAATTTAGATCTCCCATTCCTTAACCACCCAGACACCTGCACCAAGTAGACAATAACCTTGCAGGCAAAATTTTATCTAGTTAATTCTCCTTGGCTATGGGTATAAGCAAACAGAAGGAATTTTAATATGAAGTGGAATTTCTAAGACCAACATAGGGGATTAAAAAGGTAGTTAAACACAATATAAAAGCCCAACTTCGTTTATATACAATTGTTTCTCATCAATTGTTTAAAAAATACACTACATACATACATTCCATATTACTGGCTTCAAATTAAGACAGAAAACAGCACATGCATACCAAGATCAAGACAATTGATGATTGCTTAAGACTAACCTGCACTAAGAGCGAGAACTTTCACTACCAGTACAATCAATTCCCATATTAGGCAACCATGTTGGCCAAGCAGGAACCTCAAACAGGCAGGCTTTTCTTTTTTCTTTTTAATTTTTAAATGGAAGTCTGACACTACTCTTTTCCTTAATTGTAGTACTTTTTATCAAATAAAATTAAGGCAACTCTATAATATAACTTGTAGCTCAATCATTATCTTCATGATCGAAGAAGCACATGCATGAACAACATTTTCCAAATATAGGAAGATGCCTTAAAAAAATAAGCACATACAGAAGACTGACAATTTAAATTATAATGTTGTGGGGCTACCAATTCACATAATAAAAATCATGTCAAAGGACCATTAAAAAAATACTTGAATCAAGGTATATTCAAAAACCACACTGTCACATAACAAAAGCCAAGATGTCACAGGCAAAAAAAAAATTCTTCTTGAATAAGAAAATCTAAAGTAGTAGTTTTATTAGTATTAATATCCAAAGCAACAAAAATCAATCCTAAAACCTTTCTAAAATTATAGAAATAAAGAACAAAAAAAAACTCAAATGACCAGAATTATATTCCGGTTACTAAGTTATAGACCTACCATCTTATTTCTCTATTATTCCTTCAATCAAGAAAAGAGATCAGTTGAATAAGAAAATAATCAAATAGCAGGAATTTCTTATACCATTAACAGGAATCAAATCTCATAACTATCCTGGCTGTTTATATTACCAACCATGCTCACTCGATGAAATGTGGAAGGAAGCAGTAGCAATGGATGATACTACTGAAAGCATTCTTCTTTGGATGATAGTTACTGTAACTAACTGGTATTCTTGCCATCAGTATATTTAAAATGGTATTCTAACTCTTCTGACCCATTTTCTGGTTTCATTTCATTCCCCAAGGAATAAGAAGGACCTAGTTGTAGACACACCAAGTCATTGATCAGATAAAAACTAACCTTGCCGAAATATAGCAGGACCTGCAACCTAACAGTAAGCAGCCACAATTAGTTTAATAATGGTTAATTAGTTAATAGTTACAAATCTGGTCCTAGGTTTGTACTGCCTCTGGCAGATTTGTTTTCTTTTCTTTACTTTTCTGTAGATTTGCTTACTTTCTGTTATAGCTTTTGGTTGTGTTTGTTTTATTGAACAAAGGATGGTAAAAAAGGTACGGAAGGCAAAATGAGAAAACAAGAAATTTGTTAAGTCCTTGAACTCGACCTTTATCACCCTCATTCCAAAAAAAGAGTGGTGCTGATGACTTCAACGATTTCCTGTTTATAAGTTTGGTTGGATGTATTTACAAATTAATTGCAAACGTTTTTGGTTAGGAGACTCGCTAATGTTTTGGGGGAGATTATTGGCAAATGTCAACACACTTTTGTGGGTGGGAAGCAGATCCTAGATGCTATCATGGCTGCAAACGAAATAGTTGATGACTTATTAACCAATAATAGGGAGGGATTAGTGTGCAAACTTGATATGGAGTAGGTTTATAATCACATAAATTGGAATTTTGTTGATTACAGACTTGAAAGAATGGCTTTTGGCTTGAAATGGAGGAAGTGGATGAGATCCTGTGTTACAACATCTTTGCTGTTTTAATTAATGGGGGCCCCTCAAATTTCTTCATCGTCTCTAGGGGTTTAAGGCAAGAGGACCCACTTTCCCCTCTCATTTTTATAATCGTTATGAAATCTCTCAATGGGTTACTTAAAAGGACGAATGAATTGCTGCTCTGAGGGGTGTCTTGGTGGGGAAGGGGGAAAAAAGTACTGTTATTACTCATCTTTTCTTTGCAGATGACACTTTAATATTTTGTAACCCTGATCGGAAGAATCTTCTTCATTTGAGATGTGTTCTTCTATGCTTTCAAGCGGTTTCTGGACTCAAGATCAATCTCAATAAATCTGAATTTGCTAGAATTAGTTGTGATGGTGATGCACGGCCTTTCGCAAAAATTTTGGGATGTAAGGAAGTAAAATTTCCATTCAAATATCTTGGAGTGCTGTTGGGTGCCAAGTACGAAGACCAATCTACTTGGGAACCGGTAATCAATATGTTTGAGAAAATATTAGTGAATTGGAAGAGAGGTTTTCTTTCAAAAGTGGAAGATATACTTTAATTAAGAGTACTTTGGTAAATCCCCCGATCTACTATCTATCTACAATTACTATTCCCATGAAGGTGGCAAAAAGATTGGAATCCATTCAGTGTAATTTCCTTTGGGGTGATGGTGATGATGGTCATAAATATCACTTCGTTAATTGGGATGACATCAAAGACCCCGTCACTTTTAGGGGTTTGGATATCCGTTCTTTGGTTAAATTAAATGAAGCCCTTCAATGCAAATGGCTGTGGAGGTATTGGGATGACAAAAATAGTCTTTGGCGACGGATCATTGATGCTAGATGGGGGCCATATATGGTGAACAGCAAGGAACACAAAATTCTTATTCCTCATGGACCCACTTTGGCAGAAAATCGTGATGCAATGGCATCCATTCCGACAGTGCATTCAATGGAAAGTTGGTATAGTCAATCTTATTAATTTTTGGGAGGATGATTGAGCAGGTGAAGGGAGCTTAAGGAGCAGATTTCCCAGAATGTACAGCCTTTCAAAAAATAGAGATATGAATGTGGAAAATGTGTACCAGGTCTGTAATGGTAACATTGTGTGGTCTATTCATTTAAAAAGAAACTTAAATGATTGGGAGGTGGAAGAATTTAAAGATTTGCTACAGCTGTTAGATTCTCAAAGGGTTTCACAGTTTGATGATCAGATTGTTCGGAAATTGGGCAAAAATGGCGTATTTTCTGTCTCCTCTTATTATCAGTATCTGTGTAAGAATTTTGCTGCTGACAGTACTGTCTTCCCGGCAAATATCATTTGGAAGACGAAAGTGCCTTCCCACATGGCTTTTTTTAATTGGGAAGCGTGCTGGAACGGAATTCTAACCATTGACAGATTGAAATCCAAAGGCCGGGTCTTTGTTAATGGCTATTATTGTTGTCTTTTGGCAGAGGAAATGTGCAAACATCTGTTATTATGGTGTCCAACAACCTATAGTTTATGGTGTTTCATTTACGGACTTCTTGGGATTGATTGGGTGATTGTGGGTTCGGTTTGGGAGGAAGTTTGGGCTTGGGAGGGTCTACATATAAAAAGAAGCTTTGTTAACATTATCCCATTAATTATCTTCTGGATCATTTAGAACGAGAGAAATAAGAGAGCTTTTGATAGCGTTCAGAGTAGCTTAAATAGATTAAAAGATAGGTGGTTACATACTTTTGCATCAGTATTGTTAGGTCATGACATTAATAGTGATGTGCATGTTGGGATTGTCATTGACATGCTAACTTCGCCGTAAATACTTTTGTGTATGGGCGGTACCCCCGGTTTTTTGGTACCGTATTAATACATACATTACACTGTTTATCTTAAAAAAAAAAAAAGAGAAGACAAGAAATGTTTACCTGAATTTCAGAATAGAATCAGTAACCATTCTCTTATCTTTTCTCTAGTCTCTTCCCTCCTTTTCTTCTTCTACTCTTCTTCTCTTCTCTTCCCTAAACGGAAACCCTAAATTTCTTCACTGACCAGATTCAGGACCTAAGGATCCTGACAAGTACTACTGGGCTGTGACGACCAAGCTTAAGGATAAGAAGAACGGGCTTGAGGGTAGCTTAAACAAACCCCTACTGGTCTATAAACGCAAGGGCAATCTGACGTGACTTGTGGTCCAGGTATGAGTGAGAAATAAAATGAATTATTTGACATATAGCATTTAGTTATGGATTCCCTTTTCTGTTCTAACCATTTTATTGCATTTAGATTTTCTTATCAGAGTCGATGAAAAGGAATATATTAGCTATATAACATGATTCCTCAGGTACGATGAATGATTATCAGTAAATCTATCTAAATTCAGCAGCTCTTGCCAAATTTCTCTCTTCTCTTACTTTGTTCTTCTCATTTTCTTCTTCTCTGTCTTCTGATCTCTCCCTCAATTCTCCTATTTCTCTCATGCTAACTCTCGCAACCTCAGCTATCACTGGAGTACATGTTAAAGGCTCCTAATAGGGGCTTGACAGATCAGGAACAGATCACTCAAGAAAATAGTAAGTATAGTTGCTGACAAAAAGAAATGAATTAATTCCAAATTGAAATGTTGACCCAAATATTAAAATATCTCTTCCACAACCATGATATAAAGAGAGAGAGAGAGAGAGAGAGAGAGAGAGATAGAGAGAAGGAAAAGGAACCTACCATCCTGAAGCGCCGCCATAACCTCCGGATCACTAAATGCAGCCATTAATTCAGGGTCCTACTCAAAATGACAACAAGAAAAAAAAATCCAATAATTTCCACTGAAAAAGAAGAAATTACTCTACATTTTTATTAGGCAAATGATCACTACCAAAACAGTAGAGACGCCAGCCACATTTTCCCATTAAAAGAAATTATCAGTGATAGAAGCCAAATTCAAACATAGGACTCAACAATTTGTCCACAAAAAAATTCCAATAATTGGGACCAGAATTCTTACATTTAATATTTTGCTAAAATCAACATTCCCAGGCATCCCTCCTGGCATGCTACCAGGGAAACCTCCAGGCATACCTCCAGGAAAGCCACCAGGAATGCCTCCTGGAAAGCTACCAGGCATGCCTCCTGGAAAGCCACCAGGCATGCCTCCAGGTTTTCTACTTGAAGATGAGTCCTCTTGCTTCTTAGCTTTCTCATATGCAGCCTTGAAAAGTATGCACAAGAATATCAGAATATCAATGACCTATTACCATACTAAATCAAGAAGATTAAGCTGTATATAAACCTGAGCTTCAGCACGGCGACGCTGTCTTTCACACTCAATCTTTCTCTCTTCTCTCTCTTTGCGCAATCTTTCATACTTGCGGCGGTGTTCCTCAATCTTGTGTACATTGGGTTCGACCTGTAACTCAGGATGTTATAAGCTGCCAAGACATAAATAAACCCATACTTATATAACATAAAAAAACAAAACAAGAAAAAATTTGTCCAACTAGTGCACTATTTTTCAATGATGTTCCTAACATCTTATGATGCTTCTTTCAGGCATACCGTAGGCATGTCATAGAACATCACTTGGTCATATTTCTGAAGATGTGTGCTCAATAATTAAGACCCAAAAGAAATGGTTACCAACAGACAATATGCAGAAGCAATGACCCATGCTTGACAAATGGAACATAGTTTTTACATCATAAAATTTGATAACTTTCTCCACCTTTTTGCTAATAGACCAAGTGTAGTGTATGTTTTTATCCACTACTACATCATATAGTTTGATCATTGCAGAAGAATCAAACAAAGCATTATGTTATGCATCCATTTGCATCTTTCT
>NW_019014663.1:973536-985414 GCF_000150535.2 Carica papaya | reverse complement strand
CAGTTACCACCCAACTTTTCATGTTACAAAATACATAACCAGATAAGATAGCTGAATTAGGATATTGGGGTATGTTGCTGGAGATTACAACATAATCTTATTGGAGATACTACATATAAGAGCAATTTTTGTTGTTCAAATGCTTTATGAGAGTCAAACTTCTGTCATTTTATCAGAATATCTAGTTACTACACCACATATATTGGTTAGGACAGTGTGATAGCTACCAATTTCTTTTCAAGAGGAGCCAAAATACATTTAACCTATTATTTGTGGCCAGAGAGGGTTGGGGTTACAGGGTAAAACGTCTTTGCCAATGTGGTAAATCCTATTTATGTTTTACCCCATTAACCGACATATAAATATTGTATTCTTCCAATTTATGTGACAAAAGAGTAAGTTGAGTGTACTGTTAGAATTAATTATTTTTTTTATTAAAATAATAAATTATCAGTTAAAGAAAGAATTAAAATGAGTAGTTATGAAAAATTAAAACAAAATAACAGAAAATTAAATAGAAAAAATTAAATAGTAGAATCTAATAGTAATTAAATAAAATAAATGGGCGATATCAATAGGAAAATCAATAGGAGATGTTTTTGTTGCCTATATATAGGCTGTGTATTGTTTTGTAAGAGTATCTCATTCAGATTGAATATAATATACTTTTTCTTTTCAATATATCTCTTTAGTTATCTTAAATTTTATATTTTTGCATCTGTAAAAACCTCTTATATTCAGTTTATTTCCAACAACTAGTATCAGAGCGTAGTTCGAGATTCGTGAAAGAAGAAACATTTTTAATTGATGATTTCAGGTATTGGCATAAGTATGGCGCAGACAATGATTCCAATATTTTTTAGAGAAAATTATGATGTATAGAAGATAAAAATGCGAACATTGCTATAATCACAAGGATTGTGGGATATAGTTGAGAATGATTATCTCAATTTGTTGCTGGACATCAACTAATACCAGCAAAAACAGAGAAGTTGGAGGAAGATTGGATGAAGGATGTCAGAGCCTTGTTTTTCATACAATAAGGTGTTATAAAGAGTTTGTTCTCTCGAATAATTAGTGCAACTAGATTAAAAAAAGCGTGAGATATATTGCAAAAAGAGTTTCAGGGATCCGTAAAGGTAATTGCCGTGAAGTTGTAGACCTTACACCGATATATGTGGAAAGATGCAGACACCTTCATTAGGTCAAAATTAGTATTTTCTGTTTTTTATTGATGATTATTCAAGAATGACATGAATATATTTTTTGAAAGAAAAATCAGAGACTTTTGAAGTGTTTAGAAAATTTAAAGGCATGGTGAAAAATCAAAGTGATCGTAAAATTAAAGTTTTATGAGTAATCGAGGCGGTGAGTTTACCTTGAAGAACTTTGATAGTTTTTTTGAAGAAGACGGTATTTGAAGACAGTTGACAGAAACATATACTCCTCAACAAAATAGTGTCGCTGAGAGAAGGAATCGCACAATTGTCGAGATGATTAGATCGATGCTAAAGGAGAAAAATATGTCTAATACTTTTCGGACAGAAATAGTAAATATAACAGTTTATATCTTGAACAAAAGTCCGACAAAATCTGTTTTAAATCGAACTCCAATTGAAGCATGGAGTGGTGTCAAGCCAGTGATTAGTCATATGAAGATTTTCAGTTGTGTATGTTATGCTCATGTACCAACCAAAAATAGATCAAAGTTTGATAACAAAATGAAAGATGTATTTTTGCAGGCTATGCTGATGGTACAAAAAGGTATAGAATGTACAATTTAGAAAAGAAGTTGATGATCAGTAGAGATGTTGTATTCGATGAGAATGCTTCCTAGAATTGGAAAGATGAGAAGGTTCAAGAAAAACAGTCATCTTCAATTATTATCTCATTGAGACGACAAACTACTCAAGATAGCACTTTAAGACAAAATGAGTCTAGTTCAAGCTCAACTTCTAGTCCAAGTTCAAGGCCGAGTTCTAATAGAAATGGCAGAGAAGAGTCGACTATTCTAGAATCAACTCCCATAAGAGTAAGAAATCTAGCAGAAATTTATTAGTCATGTAATTTCTCGTAAGTTGAGTGACAAAGTTTTGAAAAAGTTGAGAAGCAACAAAATTGAGTAAAACCATGGAAGATGAAATCTGCATAATAGAAAAAAATAATACTTGGGAGCTAGTAGATTGACCAGAAGATCGTGCAGTGATCAGTGTTAAATGAATTTATAAGATAAAACTGAATCCAAATGATTCAATTCATAAGTATAAAGCAAAACCCGTGGCAAAAGGCTTCAAGCAGAAGTATATCATAAACTATTATGAGACTTATGCTCTTACAGTAAGGCTTGAGATAATTAGAACTGTTATTGCTCTGACAGCTCAAAAAGGGTAGCAATTGTATCAACTTGATGTTAAATCAACCTTCTTGAATGGTTTTCTAAAAAAAGAAATTTATTTCGAATAGCCAGAAGGATTTCTAGTTGAAGTGGGAGAGAACAACGTGTATAAGCTAAAAAAAACGCTATATGGCCTAAAGCAGACACCAAGAGCATGGTATAGTGAGATAAACAAGTACTTCACGCAGAAAGAATTTAAAAAAAACAAGAGCGAGCTGACTTTTTATGTCAAGAAAGTAGGTACTGATATTCTAATTATCTCATTATATGTTGATAATTTAATTTACACAGGCAACAATGAGACAATGCTTAGAGAATTCAAAAAAGATATGATGAAAACATATGAAATGAGTGATCTCGGCTTGTTGCATTATTTTCTGGGCATAGAAGTATGCCAAAGTGATACAAACATCTTTATATCACAGAAAAAATATGCAGAAAATATTTGGAAAAAATTTAATATGCAAGATTGCAAATCAGTTACAACTCCCCTAATGGCTAATGAAAAGCTGAAAAAAGACGATGGAGCAAAGAAGGCAGATGAAATCACTTACAGGAGTTTAGTTAGAAGTTTGTCATATTTGACTGCAATACGACTAGATATCATATTTGCTGCTAGCCTATTACCAAGATTCATGACCAGTCCAAGTCAACTAAACTTCACAGCTGCAAAGAGAGTGTTTAGATATATTAAAAGTATAACAGATTATGGAATATAATATAAACCAGTAGAAAACTCAAAATTGATCGGATATATAGATAGTACTTGGATCGGATGTGTTGATAACATGAAAAGTACATCATGATATGTTTTCTCACTCGGATCTAATCTTTGTTCATGGTCGTCAAAAAAGTAGAGTGTAGTGGTGTTATCATTAGCTGAAGCTGAGTACATTGTAGCAGCTCGTGCTGTCACGCAAACAGTCTGGTTAAAACGGATTCTAGAAGACATTAGTGAAAAGTAAGAAGAACTAGCAACAATATTCTGCGTCAATGAGTCAGCAATTGTAATTAGTGAGAATTCAATTAACCATGACAGGACTAAACATATTGCTATCAAGTGTCATTATATTCGAGAAGCAATAGAGCACCAAGAAGTACAACTCAAATTTTATAGAACGGATCTTCAGCTTGCTGATATTTTCACAAAAACATTAATCAAAGAAAAATTCATACACAATCAAAATTTGATCAGCATGTCAAAGAAAATAAATTAAAGGAGGAGATTGTTAGAATTAATTATTTTCTTTATTAAAATAATAAATTATCAATTAAAAAAAATTAAAATAAGTGGTTATGAAAAATTAAAACAAAATAATATAAAATTAAATAAAAAAATTAAATAGCAAAATTTAATAGTAATTAAATAAAATAAATGGGCGGTTATCATTAGAAAATTAATAAGAGATTTTCTTGTTGCCTGTATATAGATCGTGTATTGTTGTGTAAGAACATTCCATTCAAACTGAATATAATATATATTTTTTTTAATAATTATCTTAAATTTTATATATTCAGTTTATTTTCACCATGTACTTAGATTCCAGTTGAACATCTGCTTAGAGGTGAAATGCACGAAGAAATCATCATCTATAAACTCCTGTCAGTAGATGTAGTTGTCCATGAAGTTCTTTTACTGTTCCAATCATGATTTTCTTGAATTTAGCGCATTACTCATGAATGTTTGTCGATGGACATTTTTGTAGAAACAAGCTGCAGATTTCATGAAAAAGGTTCGTGGGGCTGTTCTGAAGTACATGACAGTATAATATGCAGGTGCTGGATAATTATGCTGTCCATCTTTCTCATGTAGTGCTGATGAATTTAGCTTGATTATTAAGCCATACTGCTCAAAATGGTTAATTAGGTTGATTGAAATTTGAGTATATTCAAATAGCAAACAGGATGTGATTGTTTTGTAAAGGCATGATATGCAATAACCATATGTAAAAATTAAATCATCAATATCCAAGAAAAAAAGCCGGAATCATCATTAAGATATTTCTTGAACATCTAAATAAAATTATCTGCATCATAATCTATGAATAACTGTTTGAGTGCATATCAGGACACCGTTGAAGGTGTATCAAAGGAAAAATGGTCAATTGGGAAATTAGGAATAAGTGGGGAAGAGGGAAAAGTTGTTTTGGTTAATTTAAATGTTTGTTGGTGTTATTCTTCTCATCATAACCCTATAACTCGTATATTATATAGCTAGTCAGTGGGAAGTTTGGGAACATTGCAGAAAATTGAAGTTCCTAATTTTAACTAGTATCTCTTGAATTCTCTCTATCTCTCCTCCCTTTTCTTTTCTTCCTTATTCTCTCGTTCTTTCTCTAATTCTAAGTTACTAGAATCCAAGAGCTTGAGCAAAGCTATTAACAGTGCAATGTGCTGATTTATATGAGAATACTTAAAAACTAAGGACATACACTTAGTTTGATTAGGAGAGTGAAAATATGATAAAAATTGATTTTCAATGGAATTCTAAATTTGATAGAATTCCGAGTTTATCCATTCAACTCTATTTCAAATTCATCAATTATGGATCTTTTTCATCTTTTAACTAAATAAGATGTAAAGTTTCAAATTAATTCCATAGAAGTTGATTTATTTCAAACGTCCAGTAAAATGTTGGTAAAATATCAAGCAGTCCTAGTTAAACAATGGTATCACTCACTTATAAAGCACTTAGAAGATGAGTTCAAAGCAACGAAATATCTTGAAATGGAATTTATGGTCTCTGAATGTAAGCTGACTCTGTGTACAGAGCCCAGTGTCAGGAAGAGACTAGTGGTAGACAGGGAATGTGATCGTATCTGACAACTGGGACCGAGTTATGTAAGCAATATATGGTATGGTTTGGGACAGTGTAGCTAACATCTCTATGTTCAATGTACAGCATTTATGCCTTTTATATGGTAGGATATTGGGGATTATTAGCTTCACAGGTTTGCCTGTGACTATTTTCCTTCCTAATCCATGATCAGTAAGCCCTGAAAATTTTCTGATCAATACTTGACATGAAACTAATGGCCATGAAACCTTGAATAACAGTTGCTAGTTATACCGCAATGACGAAGGTGTACTAAGATTATTACTTCGTGGGGCATTTTGAAATTCTGACTCATTTTTCAAAAATGAGAGATTCGGCATATGTATCTCGGATCATCTTTTATGTATTTATTGGCTCATTTATGTGTATTTAAAGCTGTCGGCTTCAGTTTCCCATATCAGTTCTTAAATCTCTCCCATTCTTAAAATGTGTCGTGAGTAGATTAGCCCGTGCTTACTTAAAAAATGTCATGTGGGTGTTTATAGGTATTGGTCCATTAGTTATTAATGACAGTCGTATATATATTATTTGATGATTTGTGTTTTCAGAAATTTATTTTGCTTTCATGATGTGTGTAGTCTACTGCTCTGCTACACCGCCCATGTCATCCTTAGTTTCAAATCTTGCTTGGGTTGTGGTTTTCTCCCAGTCGTAATATGTATATGTATGTGTATAGATGGGGCATGTATTGGGTTGAGATAAGGAAAAGTACAAACAGGAAACACAAATATCTTCTGCCATTAGGTTATGGTATCGAAGAAAGTAAATTAACTAAAGAAAAGTAGAATTCTTTTGCTTCAAAGAATGAGTAAAGATAAAAAGGAAAAGACAGAAAACAGTTAAAAAGAAACAAGGCATGTGATGGCAGTGGGATGGGCATCAAAACCTTTACAACTCCCTATAAATTGTTTCCATACTTTATATTTTTCACTAATCCTATCTCTATCCTTTTCAAAGCATGGCAAGACTTGACCTTCTCTTACTGCTTCTCTCCTTTGCCCTCACATTGGCTGCAGGTGCAGCCCCACATTCCACCTCTACAGACTTCATCAAAGCCTCATGCCAGGCAACTCGTTATCCTGCCTTATGCATCCATTGCCTCACAGGCTATGCCAGCAGCATTCAACAAAGCGAACAACACCTTGTTCAAACTTCTTTGACAGTGAGCCTGAGCAGAGCTCGATCGGCTGCAGCATTTGTGGCCAAGATGGCAAAGATCAAGGGGATCAAGGCTCCTGACTATGAAGCTGTTGAAGACTGCATAGAGAACATGGGTGATACGGTGGATCGGCTTAGCCAATCGGTTAAGGAACTAGCCCACATGGGTAGACGTGTTGGGCCAGACTTTCTATGGCACATTAGCAATGTGCAGACCTGGGTTAGCGCTGCACTCACCGACGAGAACACTTGTGTTGATGGCTTTCGAGGGCGTGGTATGGACGGAAGTTTGAAGAGTCTAATCAGGAGAAGGATTGTTCGTGTGGCTCAAGTCACTAGTAATGCGCTTGCTCTTGTCAACCGCTTTGCATCTAGGCACAGATCAGCTGCAGCAGCCACCAAGAAAGATCCGTAGCTCAAAACCAGTAATCTGGTTCATGTAAAAACGAGATATATCTGGATTACAAGTTTAATTGAGCTTGTTTGGCTAGTGTGAAAATGCATGTAAAACATATCAAACCAAGTTTGTCTCATATTATGCTTTTTAAGTTTGCAAAAACCATGCTTTTACAACTTTTTCTTTTCTTGACAAAGTGAGGACTTAAAGCTGATTCCTTTCTCTTTGCCCTGCAAGCTTTTTCAGACATGGGTTATGATGAGAAAGATTCTGAGTAGAAGTTGGATTTGAAATGAGAGCAGCTTTGATGTAACTCTGGGATTCTCCCCGTCCATGAAAAAAAGAAAACAAAAAATTAAAGCATCTAGTTTAAGCATATGATCTTTATCTGCAATCATTTGAAAATTCGACCTAATCCTCCACTTATTTACAACATATTTATATTATTTAACACGCCCATTACTATTTAAAGCGAGAAATAATTACCACTAAAACATTTTAGAAATCCAAACCACGTTTAACCCCCCCCTCCACCTGTAATCCCTCTATGTCCTAATCCATTTATCCTTCTTTGATTAAATTATGTTCGTACATGAGCTGTTAATTTTACACATCATTATTTTGTATGAGATATATTATATTTTCATTGATAATTGAATAAAATTTTATTTTATTTTTTGTATTAACTCATATTCTTATTAAACTATTATTAATATTCATGTATCCATTACAAGCAAATAATTTTTTTATAAAATATATATTAATTATATATTATCAGTCAATTAATGATAATTTTTTCTTTTTTAAAAATAGAAAACTTCAGTTTCCCCAGAGTTACGTCTCAATCATTTTTTTTTAGTCAATCTTGTTCGGCTCACTAGTGATGATCTTATCAGTGTATTTTAACTTAGAATTTGTAATATTTAAATTTATATTATTATTTTTTTCTTAATAATTTAAAAAAAAAACTATAATCTATTAGTTAACTATACTATAAACAGATACCAATAAAAGCCAAGTTGAAAAAAACATTGACTGATATCTGAATAAAAAGTCCGACAAGTTGTATGCTTATAATTTTTTTTAAAAAAATTTAATTTCAAGGGTCTTCTCTTATTTATTTATTTATTTTTTCTTAATCTTGAATATCTTTTGTGGGTATTTCATATTTCACTAAATTTCAAGAAACTCTATTATTATAAAATTAAATATAAAGATGGAGAATAATCTATGAATTAAGCACAGTGACTAATAACTTTATTGTTAATTGGACAAGGAGACAGTAATGGACGCAATCTACGGGATGAGGACACTAAAATAATGTGAAGTAAAAGCAAAATTTGTGATTAAAATATTTCAATAATCTCCCGTTGACAATACAATTGTTTTTTTTTTGGTTATAAAGGAAATACAGTACAAAATTTGAGGTTGATTTTTCTTACAAGCTTATCTTATTGATAGTCAGGGATGAAGTTTTGACGCATGCAAGTTAGTAAGGTGAACTTTTGCAAGCAGCCAAAAAATTCCTTATCAAAATTTGTGTAATATCCAAAATTAATTTTAAAATATTTAAAATTAATATATAAAATATAATTTTTAAATTTGTAAATTTTTATTTAATATAAAAATTAAAAAAAATAAGTAGGGAATGAAATTGAAAATAATTTTATAAAAAATGTATGAAAATTTGAGTTTTGAAAATATTTTTTTTTTAAAATTAGAAACTATATGTCAAAACGTAATTTAGAAAAAATGTGCTACTTAGGACCGCTCAGTCAATAGCCCCGACGAATCAGAGCACTGCGTGGTAAGGCACGCTAACGCGATGCCACGCGGGAGGCTACGCCAGCAATCTACATGCCCGCGATTTGTTCCCGCGCGTGTGGACGGTTCAGATATGTTCTCTCCTCAGGTGTGATCGGATGATCGCGATTAAACATGATGAATAGTATAGATTTGTTCTCTCTTTAAACGCAATCGTACAGTTCAGATCAATCACGATGAACGGTGCAGATTTATTTCTTATTTTAATGCGATTGGACGGTACAGATCAAACGCAATAGACGGCTCAGATTAAAAAGAGACGAATATAAATACCTCACTTCACACCAAACCCTAACCCTAGCCGCCAATCCCCGACCGGAGAAGAAGAACCACTCGCTAGGAAGGGAGCCGACCACCGCCCACCGCCGCGTCGGAGCCACTTTCGACTGCTAAAAAAATTAAAAATTCTCTCAGTTGCTCGAAATTTAATTTTGAACACCCTCATAACTAAATCGTAGCAAAAGGACCGGTAGATGAGCCGGAAACCGCGGGTAGAGCCTGGCGGTGTCGCCATATAAAAAGTCAAAAATCGCCGCCAATGAAACCCTTTTCGATTCCCATTTCGTGCAATTTTTTCACCATTGTATTCACTATTTTGTTTCTCATAGGTTGATAGAAGAAAAACACATAACCGCGAAGGTGAGCCGGTGGAGCCACCGCACCGAAAAATTCTGCTGCTGGTAAACTTCTATTTTTTGACTTTTTTGGACCAATTGAGGTCCCTTAACGTATTTTCTCATAAGGATGAGTACAAAATCGGTCGAAACTGGCCGAAAAAGGCCAAGTCGAGACAAACCACCATCGCGGACGGGGGTGCCATCGCCGGAGCACGGCGCCGCCGCCATGCTGGAATCTCAAAATTGGCTAAAAAGAGTTTCTAATACCAATTTTGAGTTTTTTAGGATATTTCTAAGTACTTGGAGCGTGTTTTAATCTCCAAAGAAAAATTCAGGGAACTTGGGGACCACCAGTAGATGCAGTTGAAAGTTTAGTGTTTCGAACATCGATTCGAGTAAGAATCCCCCACCATATTCCTTATTATGGAATTGAAGTTTAATTATAAATAATGTGGTATTTTGTACAATTTAAAAAATCTCGATAATAAATCACAGGTTACTGATGGAGCCGGAATTGATTATTTATCACTATTTATCTTGTTTTAATTGATTGATTGATTTTATAGTTTTAAATATACGACAATACACTAGAGTTTGTAAAATGATTCAGTTGTGGTTTCTTGATGCATGTATTACTGGTTTTGTGTGATTTACAGTTAAATTATAAAACTGTAAATTAAATGTAAACGGAGAATTGTTTAGTTAAGTGAATGAATGAATGGTAACCTTACTGGATATATTAGGAGATGGTGGACGGATCGGGTACATAGGGAACCCTACCGTGAATGTTACCTTATACCGGACGGAATATCAAGAATTGGTATTTTGATGCTCATACCGGACGGGACATGGGGACGGTCTGTTTCACCCTCATACCAGAAGGGGTATTGAAGGATGGTATTTTTAGCGTTCATACTGAACGGAGTATGAGGACAGTTGATTAGTTGACAATATTGAATAAGGGTTCACGCGTAGTGGAAACATCCCTATGGACCCCCATGGATACCAGTAGATAGGTTAGAAGGAAAAGTTGTTATTTTGATTAACTGAATATGAGATTATGATATTGTTGTGTTATTGCCTCTATAGGTCCGTTTTGGAAATTTCGCTATGGTAAGTGTATAATAAATGATTTTATTTATGGTAAATAAATTTACTTAAATTAAGAGTTCCATTAGTTATTTTCATGATTTTTACCAACCTTCATTTCTCTATTGGTGAGTAGTGTGACATTCTTACTGGGTTAGTGTAGCTCACTCTTTTATTAACCATTTCAGATCAAGAGGACCAATATCCAAATCCCGATTTACAAGAGGGTTGCGAATATGACGTTCAATTGTTTACTTTCTATTTAATTCTTTGATTTTTCGTTATTCTTTTAGAATGGTCATTCCTGTAGCTTTATTGTGTATTTTGAACTATTGTGTAAGAAATGTAAACTCTAATACTATTATTTCGTTTCCACATTCAAATTTATAATTTATTTCATTTCTAGTTCCGGACTGTTACAATTTAACCTAACCACATAATTATAATATAAAATATAGTTCAAACTATGAATAATTACCTTTTAAATATGATAATTATTGCTTAACTTTCCTCTAATAAATATCATTTAGAATATTTTATAGAAAAATATTATAACTTATATTGCTATATAATTTCTCAACAATTAAAGTACCTCATATTTCATATTTAGAATCTAAAATATAATCTAAATTGTAAATAAGTTATCTTTTAAATAGAATAGTTGTCACTCAATTTTTTTTCTGATAAATATCGTTTAGAATACTTCATAACTTACATTGATATATAGTTTCTCAACAATTAAAGTACCTTAGATTTAAACATATTTTGTTATTATTCGATTTTCATATTTTAATTATTTTGTATGCAAAAAAAACTAATTATAATTTACATATTTGATGCATAATGTATTTTTAACTACTCAATTATGAATTTGTATTAGACATAGAATTGACTTAGAAACAAAAGTCTCACATCAATTGTGAGACTTGGTTCTTTAATACCTGGTCAAGTTAATGGGAGATATTTTGAATCTCAAGTACTAATTCTATCTCAAATAACATTAGAATTTTGGAACTTACTAAGATTGATGTTTCAAAAATAAAGATATAAGGAAAAAAAACTTATAATTTATCATCAGAAATAAAGTATCTTGTAATTAAAAAATACGAAAGAGGTCACTGAAATTTACTAGAAGGCAAGCACAACAACAAAAGTAAGTTTAGATCACGGTACAAAAATGCTAAATATCATCATTGAATAAAAATGAGTCACTAAGAAAAGCTATTATTAGTAGAAAATAAAGAATAAATGTAAGATTGACAAAACATGAGAAAATGATCAAAAGAGTAATAACCAAGTTACTACAACCACTGACGATGATTTCACAATTGTTCATAAATAAAAAATCATTGTGAATTTTACTTATAACGAGATAACTAGATGGCTGTTAGATACTATTGTTTTACATCATGTACACTATTGTTTTGCATCATGTACTCTTCAAAAGGAATACCACCAACACAGTAGTTTACTAATTAAAATTTTTATACTTTACTTGAAGCTTACAAGTTTGACTCTTATTGAATATGTAAAGCTTGTCATGTTTTTTTTTTTTTTTTTTT
>NW_019014663.1:947951-959137 GCF_000150535.2 Carica papaya | reverse complement strand
GATATTTGTGTTCAAGATACTTGAATTTTCGCTGGTCCCTAGGCAAGCTAAGATGACTGTCTCGTTTTTCTTCTGTACAGAATCAAAGCGTGTAGTACCGTTGAAAGATTATCGCAATATTGGAATTATGGCCCACATAGATGCAGGAAAGACTACAACAACCGAAAGAGTTCTATACTATACAGGAAGAAACTACAAAATCGGAGAGGTGCATGAGGGAACAGCTACAATGGATTGGATGGAACAAGAGCAGGAAAGAGGGATCACCATTACTTCAGCTGCAACTACTACGTATTGGAATAAACACCGGATTAATATCATTGACACTCCAGGCCATGTCGACTTCACACTGGAGGTGGAACGAGCTCTTAGGGTTTTAGATGGTGCTATATGCTTGTTTGACAGTGTTGCTGGTGTGGAACCACAATCTGAAACTGTATGGAGACAAGCTGACAAATATGGCGTACCCAGAATTTGCTTTGTCAATAAGATGGATCGTTTGGGAGCCAATTTTTTTCGAACTAGGGACATGATAGTGACAAACTTGGGTGCTAAACCACTCGTAATTCAGTTGCCGATTGGTTCTGAAGATAATTTTCAAGGGGTTGTTGATCTTGTGAGCATGAAAGCAGTGGTTTGGTCAGGAGAAGAATTGGGTGCAAAGTTTGCTTATGAGGATATTCCAGCTGATCTTCAGGAGCTGGCTCAGGAATATCGCTCACAGATGATAGAAACCATAGTTGAGTTAGATGATCAAGCTATGGAGAGCTATTTAGAAGGAGAAGAGCCAGATGAGGAAACGATTAAGAAACTAATTAGGAAAGGAACCATTTCGAGTAGTTTTGTGCCAGTACTATGTGGCTCAGCGTTCAAAAACAAGGGAGTTCAACCATTACTTGATGCTGTTGTGGATTATCTGCCTTCACCACTTGACTTGCCATCAATGAAAGGAACTGATCCTGAGAATCCTGAAGTAACAATTGAAAGGGAAGCAAACGATGATGAACCATTTGCTGGACTAGCTTTCAAGATCATGAGCGACTCATTTGTGGGATCCCTCACATTTGTGAGAGTGTATGCAGGAAAGCTTATTGCAGGATCTTATGTACTGAATGCTAATAAAGGAAAGAAAGAGAGAATAGGTAGACTTCTGGAAATGCATGCGAACAGTAGAGAAGATGTTAAGGTAGCTTTAACAGGTGATATCATTGCTCTTGCGGGTCTAAAAGACACTATTACAGGTGAAACACTCTGTGATCCTGACAATCCTATTTTGCTTGAAAGGATGGACTTTCCTGATCCTGTTATTAAGGTTGCAATCGAACCTAAGACCAAAGCAGATGTCGACAAGATGGCTGCTGGTTTGATCAAGCTTGCACAAGAAGATCCTTCTTTCCACTTCTCACGGGATGAAGAGATTAATCAAACTGTGATTGAAGGAATGGGAGAATTGCATCTTGAGATTATTGTTGACAGACTCAAGAGAGAGTTTAAGGTTTGTGTTACTTCTTTTTGTTTCTGATTGTTTAGATATATTAGCGTTATATTGGTAATGCTCATTGTTAACTACATCTGCTTGCTTAATGTAGGCCTTTTTCATTTTTTTCCGGTTGCTAGCGTGATAATTTGTCACTTAATGTTGGAGAGTGTATATAAGCATTTACAATTATTTTAGCAACTCATGAAAAAAGAGAGATTTATAATTCTGTTTGTTTTTTGTGAAGTTACTTTATTTCAAGAATACATGTTCTCACTTACAGATTCAAGCATTTGTAAATGGACACGAATTGAATGTTACCTGAGGAATGACAATCAATTCTTACTCTGATCAAAAGACAACCAATTTGTACAATTTTGTCAATGAGAAGGAATCTATTTGGAGAATTCCTGTGGATATGTAGAATCAAAACCTGTTTTCATTTTTTCTCTCCTTTATGTATTTGGTTATCCTTACATTTTCGATTGAGAATGGATTTATGTCATATTTCTCTCATTATAACTTGAATTGCTGGGTCCATGTAGGTAGAAGCCAATGTTGGTGCACCCCAAGTAAATTACCGTGAAAGTATTTCTAAGGTCTCTGAAGTGAAGTACGTCCACAAGAAACAGTCAGGTGGACAAGGACAGTTCGCTGATATAACTGTTCGCTTTGAGCCTTTGGATGCTGGTAACGGGTATGAGTTCAAAAGTGAAATAAAAGGAGGTGCAGTGCCAAAAGAATACATTCCTGGGGTGATGAAAGGATTGGAGGAGTGTATGAGTAACGGTGTACTGGCTGGTTTTCCTGTTGTCGACGTACGTGCAGTTCTTGTAGATGGTTCATACCACGATGTTGATTCTAGTGTTTTGGCATTTCAACTGGCGGCAAGGGGAGCTTTCAGGGAGGGAATGAAGAAAGCTGGACCCAAGATGCTAGAACCAATCATGAAGGTTGAGGTTGTGACACCTGAAGAACACTTGGGAGATGTAATTGGTGACCTTAACTCAAGGAGAGGTCAGATCAACAGCTTTGGAGATAAACCTGGTGGCCTCAAGGTATGTTATATATTCCCTTGTTCACTTTTGTTTGAATTTTGATAATGATTATGCAACGATAACTTAAAAGAACAGCATGCGTTGTACTAGTTGTCTGCTGGTTGTATTTGTTGCCTCTTGTTTGTAGTGCTCATGTTGGCAAGTATTGCAGGTGGTTGATTCCCTAGTTCCGTTGGCAGAAATGTTTCAGTATGTTAGCACTCTTCGGGGAATGACGAAAGGGCGAGCATCGTACACGATGCAATTGGCAAAGTTTGATGTCGTCCCTCAACACATCCAGAATCAGCTGGCATCAAAAGAGCAAGAAGTTGCTGCTTAATTTAGTTGCCTGGATTCCTGCAACAGGGAGTATCATAGTTTTGTTTTTAATTAATGTTTTAAGATGGATGAATTCTTTGCCACTGTACCAATTTTACACATGACTGCAATTAGCCTATGAAAATAGGGTTATGTAAGTTGAGGAGATTTGGGAGTTCCGGTACCAAAAGATCACGTCCCAAACTTTAAAGAGGAAAATGGAATTATTTTTCTTTTCTACAATTGAAAATTTATACATATATATGTACATCACAGTTTCACGCAGGTAATATTCACTAACCATGATTAGACAGCAGTTTAATTTGAAAGACATTAAAAGAAGCCTTCAACCGGGAAATAATCTGGAACTGCTTCTTATCAGTTTCACTGTAAGTCATTCTTCTGCAACACCTCCCCATACCCAGGTGCCTGGTTTAATGCATTGAAACTCTCCATCTCAATCAACATTGGTCCTCCTTCAGACCCTGCAAACTGCCTTTTACATTAAGGAAAGTTGAACAATTTCTTCTCAAATGTCAGGACATACAATGATAATGTTGTTGAGAAACAGAGAGGAAAAATCCAAGATTGCAGAGGGCTACACCAAATTACATTGTCTTCTTTACAGATATCTATCCACGTCAAGCGGCATTGATTCAAGAAAGATAGCAGATGGTAATGGGAGAAAAAAGGAGTAGCCTTAATTCAATACCAAACCTTGATTTAATTAACGGCCATTTCTTCATAACCACCTATATTAATACCTTGTAATAGTAATAGGAGATTATCTATCTAACTTCTAACCATCTCCTTTATATCGTATTCAAAAGTTCCTCTTTAGAAGTAAATTATAATTTTTTGAAAGTTCAATTTAAAAAAAGATAAAAAGTAGAGTAAATTATGTAAAGGTAAGCTTCAATGAGACCTTATGTAAAATTCGATTTCCAAATTGGCCATCTCATCATTTCCTTTCTTTGATTTCCACTTTCATCAATACAAATGTTATTGAACCTGAAGTCTAACAAAAACCACAGCTTCAGATGTCATCTTATGATCAAGGAAACTTGTTTTCCCCCAGCCATGGAAATATAAGAATCGTGCATTAGATTTTATAACAATCTCAAACTCAGTGATTCATAAAAATGTATTTAGTCTGTCTTCTAAATATTACCTCCTTTTAAAGTAACATATATTATAAATATGTTTTTTTTTTAATTGAAAGGACTCTGTCCTCGGTACTAGAATTTCCCCTACTCAATTCTCCGCTCCTTAAACTAAAATATTTTTAAAAGTATAAATTATTAAATAATCAAGCAATGACAGACACTTTTTTGCACCCACATTGTTTTCCTGTCGATCGAGTGATGAAGTAGTAGAATTTTTTTAAAACAAACTGAGTTCGCATCAAGTACAGAAGGGAATTTGAACCTTCAAAATTTTCCAACTAAAACCAGTTTGTCATTCAAATTCACACTGCAAAGTTTAATTTACTGAAAACGAAGCCTTCTCTTCAACGATTTGTTTATTCTTATCTGATCTGAACAATTCCTGCAGTGACCAGCTTCTGAATCTTGCTCATCACCATGGGGTTCTTCATGTGTTCCTGGGCTGCCTTAGGATTCTCCTGGAAGTCAATTAGCACCTGCACACATCCACATTCCAATTTACTGACAACATTTCCCTGAAAAGAAGAAGATAACTTCTAACCTAAACCCTAACAAACCTGTATCATAACAGGATCAGAAAGGATATTATGAATTTCTGGATATTGCATGCCCTTGGCCTGCAAAACAACCATAACATAAGTATATAACTTTTCAATTGCTCTCCCTGAAGTTATAGGGAACAAAATAACATTTGAAACTAAACCTGTCTCTCCTTCAACTCCTCAGGGCTTATATCACCCCGACTTGCTTTGTTAATTTGTTCCACACATCTGCAGAATGAGTTCAAGCAGCAGTTAAACAAAGCTCTAATCCACCTACAAGTTTAGCTATAGGTGGAAGAGAAATCAAGAATAAGAGCAGAAAGGCTGAGTACCTCCTCACACCATCAAGTAGCTCCTGATTCTGAGCATCGTGTTTCAGCCCTTCCTGGTATGTTTCCAAGGCTTTATCATATTCCTTCATGAAAAACTGGATGGCACCTTTTCGATTATATCCCTTGGCAAAGGTTGGATCTAGCTCAATACACTTCTCTGCATCCTTCAATCCTTCAGGTAAAGCTCCCAGTTTTGTGTAGCATGCAGCTCTGTTGCTGTAAGCCTGAAAAAGCCAGCAAATATGACATCTTAATCACCCAATATTCATTTGTTTTACATATTGATCTTAAGGAATAATATTGAGGGAACTTTTTATTACCTTTGGGTCTTTTGGGTTCCTTCTTAATGATTCAGTGTAATGCTTCACAGCCTCAGGATATTTCTGCTGCTTAAAGCACTCATTACCTGGACAGAAGTGATTCCAACAATCATTTATTATTGGGTATAAATCTAAATTGAGGCCTTCAGAATGTACACTCTAACCAGGTCCTTTTGAGGTAAGAAATGCATGACCAAGTGTGATTAAGATAGATACAGAGTGCAATGTGACTACCTTAACCCTACTCTAGCCATCAATCACAACCCAAAACAAAACAAAAGATCCATACTAGACAGACTACCTTTCTCACGCTCTTCATCAGCTATCCTTGGGTCAAAATACTCCTGTTGCTCTAGTTCTTTCTTTGCTTTCTCTGCATCATTCAATTTCTTCAATGTGTCAGGATTTCGATGCTCTGTAAGAGCTTTCTGGAAAGTCTCAATAGCAGGTTCATAGTCCTTCGAACATTTGGCCAATTTTGCCAGAGCAGTCCCCTTCCTAGTCAAAGCTCTTGCTATCATCTTGAAGTCTGATCTGAGTTCTCTACCCCTTTCAACAGCCTTGTCACAATCTTTAATACATTCCTCATACTGAAACAGGAGTAAATAATTTGCTCAATACTTTCCTTATGTAAACAGAGCATAGGAAAAGTAGAACATGCACATATACGCACACACAAAAGGCCAAGAAACAGCAATATTAAGCCTGGATCTAGGAAAATGGTTTAACTTTCACAGGATTATCATAAACAAATATTGAGAATAGGATGCAGGTTCTATACAACCCAAGAATATGAACTTTCAACAAAATGATACACAAGTAACCAAAACATGCATTTAGGCCTTACTCATGCCTTCATTTTTCTCATCCTTAAAATGGAATCAAAAAAATAAATAAATGATAAAGTCCTTAAAGATAGTTTTAATCACACGTACTTAACATAACAAGCAAGATATCAAAAAATAACTTTAACCTCAAACAAACAAAAACCTTCCAGAACTTTTTCATATTCACTTAATGACCCTCTTTCATAAAAAAAAGACCTAATTTACTCTCATATAACTATTTTCTTACAGGAACAAATATAATAAATACTATTTCTTGGGAAAAAAAAAACATTTATGTCCAAACTCTTATCTGTATATTTTTCTAAATAAGCAGCTTTAAGTTACTTTAGCAACTATGCCAGCAGAGTGAATCCAACATCATATTTCCAGCTTCTAACTCTTCAGTTCTCCACATAGCATAAATAGTTGCACATACCGCATAACTCAAAAAAATGTTCCGTAGCCATGGCAAGGAGCTCCGTTCATGTTATTTCAAGGAACAACACACAAGTTATTAGCTAAACTGCATCCTTTCATCGGAAAAACTAACCCAGTTTCAGACACTAAATTATGTCTCCGCGAGTGAGGAAGGGTTCAAGTAAGGGTCATGGGGGTTCAAGTGACGGATTTATCATCATTAGGGCCTTAAAACTAAAGTCTCCCTTCAACTACAGCAAAGTAGCACCTAGCAAGCCAGTTCTAAATGTGCTGTCAGGGAATCCATAAACTTCTTTTTACAGCCCACAAGAAAAGGACAAATGCATTATTCATAACTCACTACACAAAAATAAAATGACAAAATTCACCAAACCCCGATCTCCTAAGTTTACTAATTCAAATAATTTAAGTCCCATGTAAAAGCCAGTGAAAATAACATACCCATACAAAAACCCTTACAGTTTTCTTCCAATAGTCCGCATGAAAGCATATTTCATATAATGCATAATCTGCGTAATTTAAATTAAATTAAATTAAATTAAAGAAAAAGGGAGAAAATTAGCAAACCTTGCCCATCTCCAGATAGACAGCAGCACGATTTGTAAGATAAGAAATGTCCTCGTCGTCGAGCTCCAGAGCCTTCGTATAATGCTCGATTGCAGTCTCGAAGTCCTTTTTCTTGTAAGCTGCATTTCCCGCCTCCTTCTCCTTCTTTGCCATTTCCTTCCTCTCCTTCGCGTCCTTCTCCTCGGTCAGTTCCATTGATTCCGGCTCTGGCTCAGGTTTCTTCGCTTCCGACTCAGAAGCCCTCTGCATAGGTGGCGGCGGAGATCCTTCCTCCGGCACCTCCATATCGTCGCCTGTTGGCGCCCTGAACTTAATATTCAACAGAACACCCAGTGCCTGCATCACTCTCTGATCCTTCAAGTATAAGTTCAAATTGTTAGGGTTTTTCTGTATTTCCTGCATCATCTTGACGAAATCGGGCTGCTGTAGGTAACCCCTGGTGGTGGGATCAGCAGTCAGTTTCGCCCACATCTCGGCCCCTTGGAAGGCGTCCCCAAATGGAGATGGAGGCGGAGCGGCTCGCGACCTGGAGGTTGCGGCGGCAGCGGCAGCTTGTGCGTCAGCCAGTCCGGATTTGAGGGCCTCATTGTTAGGATCGATCTCGAGACCCTTCCGGTAAGCCGCAATCGCGTCCTGGTGCTGGTTCAATCCAAGGTGAGCGGCTCCAAGACGGCTATAGCCCTTGGACCAGTCGCGCTTGAGCTCTACAGTCTTCTTGGCATCGACCAGCGCCTCAGCGTACTTGTGGAGAGAGGCATAAGCGGCGGATCGATTGGAGTAGAGGACGTGGTTGGTCGGCGAGAGGTCGATGGCTTCGGTGAAGTGGCGCACAGCGGTGGAGAAGTCTCCGGCCGAAAAGGCCGCGTTCCCTTTGGCTTTGGCTTCGTCGGCCATGAAGAGCCCAATAAGAAGAGTCTAGAACAACCTTCTAGCTTGTTTTGGTGCGGACAGGCTTCGTTGGTGAAGAGAAGTTTAACCAAGAAGAGCAGGGACAAGGAAGGAATATATAAAGGGCGATGATTTATGGGGAGTTAGACTTGGAGACCAGAGGGTTCTGGTGGTTCTGGAAGGTTCTACAGGCGTGCTTGGTTTGCCATTTACGGAGGGGTTGTTTGGTTACGGGAGTATTCTCATCTCCAATCCTGCTCATTTGTGAAGTTATATTTAAAAACAAAAATTAAGGAAGAAGATTTGTTTGGTTGTAAATATAGCTAATACGATAATTCTTAAAAAAATATATATATAGAAATTGTTGTTTTAAAAATTGATATAAATTTATAATTAGTACTCATTTTTTAGTAAGCAGTGGGTAAATAAAGTGAAAATTATTAAGATTATAATAAAATTTAATGTTATCTCTAAAATAATATAATTAGATTAAATGGATTTTATGGTTGAGATCAACATCTAAACCATCTTTATCAAAAGAAAATTAAAAATAAAGAAAACAAAAATTTTGGATAATCACATCACTTGATCTTTCATTTCTAATCCCAAAATTATCAATAATCTAATCCTCATAAACAAGTACTAATACTAACAAAATAGAGATTATCTGCAAGCTAATTACAACAGTGAAAAAATTAATCTTTTTATGAATTAATGAATAAAAATATGAAAAATATTTTTTTCTACAATTTGTTGAACTAATAACTTAAATTGTAATGTAAAACAGGCCCAATACTTGACCTAAATATCCACCCAGGACATGGCGAGTAGGGCAGGTAACCCGCCCCCATTGCCTTCCTACCAAGCGCAGACGTTTGGCCCAGTCACTCTAAATGCAGTCGGTGAGCGCGCAGAAAGAGCATTTCTGGAAGAAGGGGCTAGGGGGTCTAGCAGGGTGATAAAGACGGAAAATCTAGAGGGATACCGGAGTAGCGTCCAGGAATCCTGAAAAATCGACAGAGAGAATGCAGGGTGTCGCCCAGTACGGTGCAGACGGAAAAATGAGGAAATCGAGAAAAATTTAGAGGCTGGAAAGAGTGCAAAACAACAATCAAGGGGCTTTAGGTAGAGTCTGGAAGTCAGAGAATCAAGTGATAGCTTCCGAATAGAAGAAGAAACAGGGAAGAATCTAAAGCAGAAAAAGGAGGAGGCAGGATATCTCCCAAATTTACTTAAAGCAAAAGGTCGCTTGGATTTAATACTTGGGTAAGGAATCTGATGACTCCAAGTTTATAATTTGTAAAAATGTGTTTACATTGGGGATGCAGTTTGTAATTGCTAATACAAATGGAGAGTAAACATATATATATATTTGGGTATCTGATGAATGATACAGCTAGATTTGCGATGTTTTCAGCTGTTGCTCGATTCTATGGGTTCAAGTATAATGTTGGCTCGTCATTTAGATCGATTCATCTATTGATTTAATCTCTAATAGGATTTGCTGTTTACTTTTGTTTTTCTTGTTGGGTACAATCATTATCTACAATGAATGGTGATTGGACTTTAGGTGTTTGGTTCACGGCCTTAAATTTAATGGTCTTTCCTCTTTTGATTTAATTTTCTTCACATTCTGCTCAAAATGTGATCATTATGCTTTAGAAAGAGTTTTTGGTTTTGGGTTCTGAATATAAGGGGAGGAACTATTTCAAAGATGTTTCCTTTTTCTTTGATTTTGGGTAGTAGGTAATGAACTTTTCATGTGGATAATCTGTTGCATATTGTGGGTTTTCTGCTTGCTTGCCTGTTTGTCGAAGATTTAGTCTAATACATATCTGTAATTGCTGTATGTGAGTCAAGATTACTATTGTTGCCAAAGTCGTTTGTAGATTGTCTAATGTTAAATGCAAAGAAAACAAATCGAAAGTAGTGACTCAAAGGAGTGCATTGAAAAAAGTTTCATGAAACCTAGTGCTTTTAGTCTATTCTTTGCTTCCTTTCCTTGAGAAGCACATGGGTTCAAATATATGAATGTTTCCCTTTTTGGTTGTTGGTCAAATCCTTCATGGTACAAGTATCATGGTCGTGTGTTTTTTTCTCTCCATAATCTAGGTGGATCATGGATAAGTTGGAAATTTGCTCTTAGTTCTCATAAGTGATTTTTTCCTTTTACCATAAGAAAGAACAAGAAAACATGGTGATAAGAAGCTAGGACCTATTAGTAAGGGTTTGCATTTCCTTCTTCTAGCCTAAACTTACTTGGTAAGTAATAGTGATTAAATAATTCTAGCTGATGCAGTTAGACAGTTAGCATTTGATGTTTGGAGCTTTCAAGAAATGGTAGGTGGAGCTCCTTCTAAAAGAGGAAAAGAAATGGTAGTTGCAGCTAATTGCCAATCATAATCTGGATGAAAAGTTTTGCCAGGGATGAGCTGAAATAACTAATTGGATTTTGAGAAAATACAAGGAGTGGCTGGCCAGAGAGGTGCTTTCCTTTGAAATTAAAGACTTGACCAGTAGAACAGAATAGTGATAAATTCATTTTTTAACCTAGTAATCGGCATCATTGGTTGGCCACATTTGTTTTTAATAGTAATTTTCCCCCTTATGAAATGTCCTTTAAAGTTTGATATGATCCTTATGTCATCTGAATGGTTTGGAACATCGATGCCAGTTTAAACCTCTAGTGTTCACCCATCAGAATGGAGCTAGTAACCCTATGTTTGATGGGTGGAGCTAGTAACCCTATGTTTGGACTGAGGGCAGTGGATAGAAAAAAAATGGATGTTTACTATACTTTATTTGTTTGAATAAGAAGATTAAATAGTAAAGAAAAGCATGGTGAGTCTCTTTCAGACCCTCATATTCTTTTAAAAATTAATTTTGTCATTCTCACATATTTGGAGACAATGAGGAAAGAAAGATGGCTTAAAATAGGAAATTACAAATTTAAGTTTGTAACCTATCTTTAATTACCTAACTTTTTGTTTTCTCAATGCAATGGTAAATTTGACAATATTCTTATATAACGCCCTTTTTTTTTTTTGGCGGCGTTGTCTCAAATAAATTAGTATATAGGACACTCGTATTTCATTTTAAATCAATTACACACATAAAAGAAAGTATTGCAACCAATTATTCAGTTCTTATAAAAATTCTCAACCGCAAACACATCAACATAATAACTTACGAATTACATAAACCCTTGTTTTTACATATGGTTTACACTCCTTCCAAACACATAACTATCCTGTCCTATCAGTAGTAAACTCTG
>NW_019014663.1:910705-937949 GCF_000150535.2 Carica papaya | reverse complement strand
TACATACATGTACGTATAAATATACTTTAAAATTGGTAAATAAATAAATAACAGTGCTGTATATGATAGTAAAAATAATTTCTAATAATAAAAATAGTTTCAAACATTAATTAAATATTTTTTATACCAACATTTTTATAATAAGCAAAATGAGTCATGGGCAACAATTTAAACATAGAAACTTGTTTTTAAGTTTTATCACTGGACCAACTTTAAAGAAAAAAAAAATTAGAATTTCTGTAGAACTTTTTTAATTTAAGAATTGATTTATCATGTTTTAATTATTTTCCCAAAAAACGATAGAAAGGTCACTATATCTACTAAATTAAATGAATTATATATAACTCAAATATAGATAACGATTAGAAAAATATACATAGAATAATTTTGTTCAACTTAAAATAATAATTATAAGAGCATAATATGACAATTTTAAAAATTCAAAAGTTTTCATTGAATTTAAATACAAAAATAAAAGATGAACGTAAATTTAATTAAGAGAGATGGATCTGGTTGAAACTAATTTGTGGACTACATATTTATATATTAAAATTTTGGTAATTTAAGTAATTTAATTAACGATGTTATATTATTTTATTACCACATGTATTTTTAAGGAAATTAGGTAGAACTATGCAGGTATTTGGACTCAAGCTGCGGTCTGAGCCGGACAAACCAGAACTTATTAATTGAGTTTTACATGATACAGCCCATCAGGATAAATGGACCGGGCCGGTTTGAACTGCCGGTTCGTTTTTTCTTGACATCCACACTGGCGGGTGTGGCCCATAATTTTCTTCGTCGATCCTATTTCCTCATGCAAAATTGAAGGGAGGAAGTACCGTGAAGAAAGAGAGAGAGAGAGAATCACGTGAGGATGCACACACGTTCTCGAAGTTCTGGAAGCTGAGTGATGAAGATGACGGAGAGGTGTCGTAACATCTGGACCATATGATTGAAGTGGTGGAAAGAGAAAGCGCACGCGAGTTGGGGGGAAATTAACACAGAAGATAAAAGCTTGAAGAAAAAAATCTGTATCCGTTGCAACAATTGGGTGACCAGGAAGAAAAGGAGAGAGAGAGAGAGAGAGAGAGAGAGAGAGGAACATCGGAGCTCCGCTAGCGGGCGGGAGGGACTGGGCAATTGCACTCGAGAAGCAGAGAGTGGAGATATAAAGAAGAAATCTTTTGGGCTTTTGAGGGGTAGTCCTTTTTGCATACATAAATGAAAAGTCTCGGGGGAGTAGCATCCTGGAACTCTAGAAAAAAACGAGATAGAGCAAATAAAGGGAGACGCACAGAGGGAGACAGGAAATCGAGAAAAATCTAGAGGCTGAAAATCCCGAAGAGGAGAAAGCAAGGGTCGGAGAATTAAGGGAGACCTTCAATAGGGAAGAAGGAACAGGAAAGAATCAAAAGCTGGCAGGAAGGAGGAAGAAGAGGATTTCTCAAAGTTATTCACAGCAAAAGGGAGCTCAAGTTTAATTTTTAGGTAAGGATCCTGATAACTCAAGTCTGTGATTAGTGAAAATATTAGGTTAGGAACTATAGTTTGTAACTGCTAATACAAATGAAGAGTAGGTATGCATTATTTGGGAATCTGGTGAATGATACAGCTAAATTTGCAATGTCTTCATCTATGGCCTTGGGTCTTTGAGTTCAATCCTAATGCTGGTTTTTCATTTTGGATCATTGCATGTGTGGATGCCATCTCAGATAGGTTCTGTTGTTTACTTATCTTCTCTTTGTTGTTGCATACGCTCATGATCAATAATGAATATGGATGATTTAGAGAGTGTTTGGGATTGTTTAAAGATGTGCTTAAAGTAGTAGATGCTTTGAATTATTCATAACATCTTATTCAAAAAGTAAGCAATAATATGTTTGCATATATTTATTACGAATATCGTAGAATATTATTGTGTATTTGTTAATTCTAAATGGATAACGAGAAGTTAGTTAAGTAAATTTGTTAGATAAAAATACAAGCTAAAAAGTTTCATAATGAGTTGCTTATTTTTTAGTTTCTTAATGTCATTTTTAAGAAAATTGTTAGCACCTTGCTTTTTATGTTATTAAACGAGAGATGCGAGTAGAGTGCTTAATGTTACTTGTAAGCATGAAATAAGCAATCACAAACCCCCAAATGTTCTCTACACTTTTAAGATAGATTATGAATGCCCTAGGGGTGCTCAGTTTGCTGTTTCAAGTTAATGATCTTTCCACTTTCAATTTAGTTTATTCACTTCTGCTCGACTTATGCTTTAGAAAGGGTCTTTGTTTTTGGTTTAAAGTTGTATTTCTTCTTTCCGATTTTTGACAGTAATCAAGGAACTTTTCATGTGAATGATCTGTTTGACATAACAGCTTCTTTCCTCACCTGCCTGTTGTTGAAGATTTATTTCCATGTTCATGAATATCTGGCCTTGCTGAATTGGGAGTCAATATTAATGGTTTAGCCAAAGGCTTTTGTTGCATACTAATGTAATATGTATCAAAGAAAAATTGAAAATATTGGAGCAAAAGAAGTCTGTATTAAACAGAAAAATCCATAAAATGTAGTGTTTTTAGTCCGTTCACTTTGCTTGCCTGTCCTTGAGAAGCACGTGGGTTTGAATATATGCATGTTCCCCTCACCAGTTATTGATCAAATCCTTCACGAAATAAGGATCGTGATTGTGGTGTCTTTTTCGCTGATTAGATTCTGAGGGAGTATCTAGCTTCTTTGGCCATTTATTTCGCTGCCCTTTTCAATTTTACTAGCTGATTAGATTCTGAGGGAGTATCTAGCTTGTCTGGCCGTTTATTTCACTGCCTGAGAAAATGAACTAAATAAGAAAATAATCTAATTATTGAATAACTAAGTCAATCTAGAAAATCTAATAAATAGGAAACTAAGCTAATTAATTGAATAACTCTATAATAGAAAAAACTAAACAGTTTTGTAATTAAATAGGAAATAATAAATCATTTTATAATAAGCCTATAGTTAATAAGTCCGGATCCTAAATAAGCTAAATACCTTAATAATACATGGACATTACAATTACATAAATATCCCTTATTATCAAAATACGTCCACTTTAGTATCTTCTTGTTCTTCATTATTTGTTTTACTTGTGACATGAGTTCAGTTTTCCATCTCTCCTTTCTTTTATCTTTCGTGAAATGTTGATTAAAAGGGGTGATCTGGCTACTGGGTGTTTCTATTCAAATTAATCTCTTTTGCATGTGGGTGAGAACTTAAACGAATGCATCCTTTTGTTTAACTGCATAATGATTGTGATGTTGCCATGGGTTAAGAGTAGTTTTTGACCTTTTGAGCTAAATGGTGGTTAGGCGGATATTAGAGTAAAGTGTCTTAAAATTTTTGAACTTGGTGATATTTGGTTGGTTGCTGCTGTTTGGATTTCTTTCTTTGGCTATGATTAGATAATGCTTTGTGAAACCTGCAAAAGACTTCTGGATTCCTGTTTAATGATGTCTTTGGTTCTTTTCTTTTGGGAGAGTTGCTGTTATCTTACACTGAGGTTTTTTTCGTCTCTTTTTTAAGTTATCTTGTGTTGAAGTTTTTTGCTCAGCTAACTTCATTTGAACACGTAGAAAACTCTTAGCCATCATTAAGAGGCCTGTACCATAGGATGAATACCTTTCCCATCCATCTTATACTATTCTTTTTCAAATCAGTTTTCCTTATAATACCGGTGTATGTTTAACTGACTGATCCCACCTTTAAAGAATCAGTTGTTATTCTTTATTTTTTAACTTATTTTTGGAGAGTCTTAATGTCATGTGGTGACAAAGTTGAAGAGTCAGCATTTTCTAGATTACACACACACACACATACACACACATAAATACATGTGTATATGTGTGTATTTTTATATAAATGTACTTGTGTATGTATTAATTATAAATATAATTATAAATGTCTATTACATAATGAATGTCAATGAAAATGATTTTAACGCAATATAAATAGAGATGGGAATAGTTATAAATAAAACAATAATGTAATTGATTAAGAAAATAAATGAAAATGTAATATGTTGATTTTATAGGAAATGAAAACATACCCAAATTATTATGATTTCCATTACTTTATTTAAAAAAAAAAATTATGATGCCATTAATAACTTATCTTATTCTTTTGTAATTATCATCCTAAAGAAATATTTTAACCAAAAATATTTTCTGCAAAAGAAGTGCAATGAAAAAAAAAGCTATAAAAATAAAAGAGAGTATACGCCATTGCAGGATACGTGCCATGCAAAGGTCATTTGTGCTTGAATTCCTTGGTTTGATTTATGTGATTGGGATTGGTGGTTGACAAGATTTGAGTTTGGCAGGGTATCTAGGCTGATAAGAGCAGGAAGAAGCTGACACTCTTATCCCTTTGGCAACTTTGTGGGTTATTTGGAAAGGACAAAAAGGTTTTAAGGATAAGATTTTTTTCCTTAGGAATCTTTGTTTCCATAGCATGTGTTTTTGTTCAAGGGTAATTCTCATAATTGTTATACAGACCTTGGAAACTGTATTGATATTCCTACCGAGCAGTAAATTGCCTATTTGTTTTTGGGTGGGACTTCCTTGGTGCTTTCATGTTATATATTTAATCTTTTTTCTCTTTCGAAAGGAGTCACACAAAGGTCATGTGGACACCCTTTGATGATGATTTTCACCCTACTCTTATGTAGAGGCTTTGGAAAGGAGGCTAATTTATTGCCATGGCTTTTGGTTTGCTTGGTTCCTTTAACTTCCTCGAGAAATTTCTGATCCAAACTTTTTAAAGATTCCAACCACTCCTACCTTTTCTGACACCAAAAAAAGATTTCTTTTAAGAAGGTCTTTTTTTCTTAACATAAGGTACTCACTTTCCTTTTACTTAATTACATTAAAATGTGTTGGATCATTTACTTTTCTTTCAATTGTATTTGTTTCTTATCTCTGCTTTTCTCTGTCTATTTGTGTACATACACGAATGTGTTTATGTGTGTGTTTCTATAAATCCAAAGAGTTATGCTTTTTTTTTTCTTTTTGGTGGAAGACTTTGGTTCTTTTATGCTGCTACAATTTCTTTTAAGAAGGCTTTTTCTTAAGATTCAGGCACTTTCTTTTTCTTTTACTTAATTCAACTACGGTAAAATTTCTTTGGGATCATTTCCTTTTCTTTTAATTGTATTTGTATCTTATCTCTTATTTTCTTTATTTATTTTTATACATTTTTTTTTAAATAAAAAAGAATGTGTATTATGTAATTGACACCAAGGGAGTGTCGCTCCTGTACGAAGTATCTATATACTAGTTAAAACATCCAAAACTTTCTCAAAATCATCCCACCGATACATATCATGCCCCAAAATTAGAGCCCCAAAAGAATATAACCATCGATATCTAATTCTTCCCAAATCTCCCACACGCCCATTGAACGTTCTATTATTTATCTCCTTTGACACTACCCAAAAAATAGTTAAATTAATGAGTTTTACAGATTTTGATTTTTTGCCAATCTCATCCCAAGCCCAAAGTTCATTTTTTACTGAACCCCTGATCACCCAATTGATGCCCATAAGACTGTAAACCATATTCCATAAATTATAAGTTACCGGACACCAAAGTAGAAGATGATTGCAAGATTCCACTGCCGCCTTGAAAAGATAACAACCATTGACCATAATGTGACATCTCCTTATCAGCTTATCAATAGTGAGGATACATTCCCAACCTGCCTCCCAAACAATAAAAGCAATTCTCGGAGGAGCATTCACTTTCCAAATTTGTATAGCCGGAAAACACACAACATTCTCATCTTGGCCAAATAATGATAAAAGGACTTGACAGAGAAGATACCATCTTTCTCCAATTTCCAAACGGCCTTATTTGGTCCATACATGGATGCCTATTTGTTTGTATGTTTATAGAAATCCCAAAGCATTAGTGCTTTTTTCTTTTTTGTGGAAAATATTCGTGCTTTTATGCTGGGGAATTGGTTTTATATTTTTAAACATGCAGACTGTTACTGAAAATGCTTTGTATTAGAAGATCTGAACATTAAGTTTAGAGAAGGAAATTATAGAGTTGAGGTGGGTAATATTTACCCAGTTGCTAATGTATTGCTTGATTGTTGAAGGATTCACATTTATGGCCAAAATCTGCTTAATTGTAGGGCCATATTTTGTGTTGTTATGGTTCGTGTTAATTGGTCTATGGCATGTAGGTGAAGAGGGATGAAGTGTAGTTCATGAGCTCTGGTAACTTAACTGCTGACAGAGGTGTTAATACTCTGGGTAATGCTAGACTTCATTGTCTGACCTTCAGTTTCAGGACTAGTTAGTGCGACAATTCATGGAAAGATTTTTTCTGCTGCATAGAAAAGAGCATTGATGTGATGATAATTATAGCAAGAGCTTTTGTGGTTAAGAAGACATGACATATTTGAAACGGTGAAATCAAATGGTGAACCATTGTAGCAAGTACCTGAGATATCTCTTGTTGTGCACTCTTATTTTCTGATTTCTTTAGCCTCCTTTTCTGTTTTGTACCTCATGGTTAAGTTGCGGATGTTTTTGTTTAATTTAATAATCAGCTCTCAAGTCATCATGGGATCCCTTCTCTGTCTTCTAATTGCTTCAATATGTTCAGTTATTGTCGTCCTTTTACAAGTCATGTCCAGTTTAAAAAAGTGGGTGGTAATGGCCTTTGTCTCTTGCTTCAATATTTTGGCTCCGTTTGTAGCAAGTGAACTAGTTTTTGGAATTCATTCCAAAATCTATATTTAAATCAAGTAGGAGAGAATAAAAATTCTATTGGAAGAGGATGGAAGTGGATCTGATAGAGAATTTTAAGTGGAATTGGAATTTGCAATTCACATTCCAGTAACTTTGATGATATTTAGAATGTTTTGGTTTGATTTCACTTTGAATTTGTAGCAACCAATTTCATTATTTTGGAAGGAATTTTCACCATGTCATGGTTATACTGAGTGGGAAATTTCTAATGAAGTCCACAATTGAGGTTGCTTTATTCCAATTCCTTATTGCAGTTTTGGGTCATGTCTCTTGTACTTGCTTCTGTAACTAGGAAATTGACTAGTATTACTTTTAGCTTTTAAACTGTTGTAATTTATGTGTCTTCCATCTAGTTCAATTACTAATGGATTTGGCATTTACATAGAAGATAATGGTTCGTGGAAGAGATGCTTGTTGGGAGCACTGTGCCCTTGTGGATGCAACAAGACAGAAGGTCCGCTGTAATTATTGCCATCGGGAGTTCAGTGGAGGAGTTTATAGGATGAAGTTTCATTTAGCCCAAATAAAAAATAAAGATATTGTTCCATGTGCTGAAGTCCCCGATGAGGTACGGGATTGTATTCAAAGTATACTAAGCGTATCCAAGAAACAGAAAAGTCCCAAAAAAGCAAAGATCGATAAGACAATACCCAATGGTCAACAGAATAGCTCCTCTGTTAGTGGTGGTTTTCACCCTAACCATGTATCTAGTGGACAGGATGGCAGCAGTTGTCCATCTTTGGTATTTCGACATCCTTCACCATGCACCCAACCGGTACCGGATGATGCTCAAAAGCAAAAGGAGGATGATGCTGATCGAAAGATTGCTGTTTTTTTCTTCCATAATTCTATTCCTCTTGGTGCTGCTAAGTCCATGTATTATCAAGAAATGGTGGATGCTGTAGCAGAGTGCGGTGTAGGTTATAAAGCCCCAACTTATGATAAGTTGAGGTCCACCCTCTTAGAAAAAGTGAAAGGGGATATACATGATTCCTATAAGAAACTTAGAGATGAGTGGAAAGAAACTGGTTGCACAATCTTGTGTGATAGCTGGACAGATGGCAGAACAAAGTCACTTCTTGTATTTTCAGTTACATGCCCTAAGGGGACCTTATTTTTGAAGTCAGTTGATGTCTCAGGTCATGAAGATGACACTACCTATTTATTTGAATTGCTCGAGTCTGTTGTACTGGAGGTTGGTGTAGAAAATGTTGTTCAAATAATAACTGATAGTGCTGCCAGTTATGTTTATGCTGGAAGGCTTCTCATGACCAAGTATAGTTCTTTGTTTTGGTCTCCCTGTGCTTCGGTTTGCATTGATAAGATGCTGGAGGATTTCGGCAAACATGAATGGGTGAGTATAGTCCTTGAGGAAGCAAAGACCATTGCAAGGTACATATATAGTCATGCATGGACTTTAAATATGATGAGAAAATTTACCGGTGGAAAGGAATTAATAAGGCCCAAAATTACGAGATCTGTGACCAATTTTCTCGCCTTAAGGACCATTGTGATTCAAGAAGACAATTTGAAGCACATGTTTTCCCATTCAGAATGGCTATCATCCATATATAGCAGACGACCTGATGCTCAAGCTATTAAGTCCTTGTTACATTTGGAAAGATTTTGGAAATCAGCACATGAAGCAGTTAGTGTTTCTGAACCCCTGATTAAAATGCTGAGGGTTGTTGATGGAGACATGCCTGCTATAGGTTACATGTATGAGGGAATAGAGAGAGTAAAGCTCTCAGTCAAGGCATATTATAAAGGCATTGAAGAAAAATATATGCCAATCTGGGATATAATCAACCGGAGATGGAATACGCAACTTCACTCATCATTGCATGATGCAGCAGCATTCCTTAATCCTTCAATTTTTTACAACCAGAACTTCAAGGTTGATTTAAAAATGAGGAATGGATTTCAAGAAGCTATGATAAAGTTGGCTACAACAGATAATGATAAAATAGAAATCACCAAGGAACATCCAATATACATAAATGCCCAAGGAGCTCTTGGAACTGACTTTGCAATCATGGGAAGGACACTGAACACCCCAGGTACGTGAAGAAAAGATAATTTCTCGTACTGTTTGCTATATAGGTCTTAGGTGTTAAGGATCCATACTTGTGTTTTTATTCACACACTTGAATGACTGGTGTCTTACCATTTTCTTTTTTTTTTTTTTTTTCTAAAATAGGATAGCTTGACAATGCTTTACTTCAGGGTTCATTTGATGTTATTTCTTGAGGCAGCATAATAGCTAAACTAACATGTCAAACAGTTTTGTACAATATACTTTTGTCTTGTACCCCAGCAAAACTTCCCTCCTTTGCCTTGTCCTGGGGAAAAGTGTCAATGTGGATGGCCACGGCTAGTTGATAATCTTTGTATTAAATGCTCAATAAGCACCCTGGAGTTGTATCTAATTTGACACAATCCATTGTTGTAGGTGATTGGTGGACAAGCTATGGGTATGAAATCCCGACCCTGCAAAGAGTTGCAATAAGGATATTGAGCCAGCCTTGTAGTTCTCACTGGTGCAAATGGAATTGGAGCATATTTGAGAGCATTCACAGCAAGAAACGTAACAAAGCGGAACTGGAGAGGCTTAATGATTTCGTTTTTGTGCACTGCAACCTTTGGCTACAGGCAATTTGTAAAAGTAGGGACAGAAAATGTAAACCCATATTTTTTGATGAAATAGACGTTAGTTCAGTGTGGCCCACTGAGTTGGAACCTTCAACCCCTTTATGGGATGATTCATGGTTAGACAATTTGCCTCTTGAATGCAGAGGTAGTCCTTAAAATTATGAATTAGTTTAAGTTAATATGAGTAGTGGTTGGTGATCATGTATAGTTAAAAAAGATCCCTTTTTCTAATTGATTAATATTTGATCAATCTAATGTCATTGTCAGAAGGTACGTGGTCTAGAAGCCTCATAGTTAGGCCAAATAATGGTATTCTATTCTCGGACGCTATAAGACACTGTCGTTGCCACCTATTAGAATTTTTTAGTCGTCTCCAGTGTTTGTTCAGTTCAGAGCTTCGTAGAGTAAAAATTAGGAATTTGTTTTTTTCAGGTATTGCGGTGCGGATCAAATTTGAAATCTACTTCCCAACTCCATGCATGGAGAGAAAATTGAGGACGTACTTTTCTAATTGATTAATATGGAGGCTGAACACTTGCCATATTACCTATTAACTCATGCAACCAGCAAATCAGAAAGTAGGGGAAAGTTAAAATGATCAAAATCTGCAACTGTGAGAGATTTTTCTATGCTCCGGGAAATAGAAAGCTAGCTGTTTGGGGGGAGAGAGAGAGAGAGAGAGAATCTTTCACTTTCACTTCACATTCTCTCGTTCCTATCAACATTTTTACACACGTCCTAAGACTTTTACTCAAAGACAAAAAAATCCTCATACTACTCGAGAGGGAGAGAGTGTGAAAAAGAAAAAGCAAAGGAAGGGAAGAGAAAATATCATATATTTTTTTTCTCTTGTTCTTTTCTACCCACTAAGAAAATATACATTATTTATGAACCATATCTTCCCCCATTGTTTTCCATCCACTCATATACACCTTAAACCATTCATCTATTGCATTGGTCATGACAACATTGCATGTCAAAAGAAATTAAATAACCAGAAATATCAAAGAAATTTATTAGAGATTTTTTCGAAGGGATATTTTAGTGGGAGTCATTATTCTTATTACCCATCGCTTGAATTTTATTCTTCTATGGTTCTTAATTCACAGTAAATTATAAAATTAAGTTCGCAGATGTCATAAATATCACTGACATATTTTGAATTTTTAGCAAAAAATTATTACAAAATAACATGTGAAATATATATCTATTAATCACGGTAGTTAAATCTACTAAAATATTTTGCCGCTTGCGATGCATGTTACATTGAACAAGAAAGATGCTCTTCCTCGTCTAAGAAATTCTATTTTGTCCACAAGCCACCATACTTGTTCTGGTCGCTTCTTTTAAGTTGACGACCTTACCGAGCTCCTTTCTCATTTCTTGAAGTTCCTCCTGAGACGGCCGCCATGACACCTATCTCAACTAATTTCCTTCAAACTCTTGGGAACTCCTTCATATGGTTTTCTCCTGCCTTTATACTGTTTTGGTGTTCATGGATGTTTGTCAAATCCAAGACGGCACGTACTTCACCGTCGCCGCCAGGACCACGAGGGATCCCTTTGCTAGGGAGCATACCCTTTCTAGATCCGGACCTGCACACCTACTTCGCTGACATGGCTCGTACTTACGGTCCGATTTTCAAGCTTCGTCTGGGCCTCAAAGTTGGCATCGTTATCACCTCTCCGGACTTGGCCCGTGAAGTTCTTAAAGATCACGACATCACTTTTGCCAACCGAGATGTTCCCGCAACTGGTCGGGCCGCAACCTACGGTGGGTCGGACATAGTGTGGACTCCATACGGGGCTGAATGGAGAATGCTGAGAAAGGTGTGCGTCATCAAGATGCTGAGCAACACCACCTTGGACTCCGTTTACACACTCCGTCGCCGTGAGGTCCGAGAAACCACGAGGTATATTTACAGTCGGGCGGGGTCAGAAATTAACATTGGGGAGCAGATGTTCTTGACGGTGTGGAACGTGATTACAAGCATGCTATGGGGTGGGACGGTGGAAGGAAAGGAGAGGGAAGAGGTGAGCGGAGAGTTTCGGGAGGTGGTGTCGGAGATGACGGGTTTGTTGGGGCAGCCTAATGTTTCGGACTTTTTCTCGGGTTTGGGTCGGTTCGATTTGCAGGGACTGGAGAAGCGGATGTATGGTTGTGCGAAACAGTTTGATGGGATATTTGAGATGCTTATAAATCAACGGCTGAGGATTGAGAGAGAGGGTGGAAGTAAAGCAGACGATAAGGACTTCCTGCAATTTCTTCTGCGATTGAAAGATGATGGGGATGCGAAGCCTCCACTTTCGACCACCCATATTAAGGCTTTGCTCATGGTAAGTCTTTCTCTAGCATAAACCAAATTGATTAAATATGAATGTCTATATACGAGTCAAAAAGATTGACGGATTACTTTAAACGTGTATTTGGGAAAGAATATAATTTTAACTAGATACAAATTAAAAAATAAAAATGAATAAATGATCAAAAGTTTATAAAATGCAGTCAACTAAAAATTTAAAAAGAATAATATATATAATTAAATAAAAATAAAAATTTTATTTTTTTAAAAAAAAGATAACTAAACAGTAATTAAATAATATGCCTTAATTTTAATATTTAAAATTTAAAACTATTTATAAAGCTTCTTATCATCATTATAATTTTTTTTTATTATTAATTATTAAAATAATTAAAATTAACACGGATGATTTTTGCTTCTAGCGACTTGCACTCGCATGGATTTTACTGCGATACAAATTCTTTACATATGTCTACATCTTAAAACATGAACACATTGAAGTAAATAAAACAAAATTACAATATATATATATATATATATATGAAAAAAGATGATATCTGAAGATTATAATTTCATGTCAAAACATTTTTAAATTTAACCCCAAGAAAGAGATTAAACTGAATATAACTTGTGAAAATCCAACAGGATATGATAGTCGGTGGGACAGAAACATCCTCCAACACAGTCGAGTTTGCAATGGCAGAAATAATCAACAAACCAGAAATCCTCAGAAAAGCGCAGCAAGAACTAGACACGGTTGTTGGAAGAGAAAACACCGTGGAAGAGTCTCACATTCACAACCTACCATATCTATTGGCCATAATGAAGGAGACATTGAGGTTGCACCCAACTCTGCCATTGCTAGTCCCTCATAGCCCCAGCCAAACCTGCACTGTTGGAGGCTATACCATTCCAACAGGCTCCAGGGTTTTCGTAAACGTCTGGGCAATACAGAGAGACCCTTCAATATGGGAAAATCCATTGGAATTCAAACCTGAGAGGTTTTTGAATGAAAAATGGGACTTTAGTGGAAAAGATTTTAATTATTTCCCCTTTGGGTCTGGCCGAAGAATATGTGCAGGCATAGCAATGGCGGAGAGGATGGTGTTATATTCACTTGCCACTCTCTTACATTCATTTGACTGGAAATTACCCGACGAACAGCAGTCAGCAGACCTTACAGAGAAATTCGGGATTGTTATGAAGTTGAAGACTCCTCTCGCCCTCATACCCACCCCAAGATTATCCGTGGATCCGCTATATCAGCAGTAATATCCTTGTTAATTGAGTTGTGAATTCCGAAAGAAAGAAATCAACAACATTGTAGGACACGTATCTCCTTTCATGGGTCTCATAAAACAACCTATATCTCTAATACTGTAAGTTAAACTCTGCATTTTCATTCTCCATTTCGAGCTCATCTTTATACGAGAAGGTCAGGGTTGTAAACCCCACCATTTTAGGTCAAGTTAATTGCCAACTCCAAGTATCTAATGGAACATGTTTTGCTTAACAGTCTGCCTGGGTGTCGTGCACAGTAGCAAAAAAAAATGTTTTGCTTGACAGATTTGGATATTCTAACAGCATTTCCGCTGTTATATACTAGACAAAACACTGTTGTGATACCAAGAAAAGTATGCTGGCATTAGTTTAGATAAAGATATATTCCTAATTTGGTCTTTGCAACCAAATGGTTCAGGCAGGAGTCAATTCTGTGGGACAATCATATTGTTATGGATGCAAGATAGAAATTTCTTTTCTTTATAGACGGAGATTTCAAGTGACTGGCAACAAATTTGATCACTATCACCATGATGATGGAAGGGATGATTCTATATAAGAGGAGAACAAAGAGGTGTAACAGTTTAGCGATTCTTCCTACTTAATTTGACCATGAGTAAATTTTTACTCTGAAAATTTTATTTAACCTGCTCAAAGAGCAGCCCATAGCCATAGCTCCATCAAGACACGAGATCCAATGACCCTCCAAGAATCACCATTAGTTAATGTTGAAGCCAGAGAATTGACCAAACAAAAACCAAAACAGAGTAGAACCTGAGCCCTCCTAATAAGCAACTATTAAGCAAGTTGACTATCAAGAACATTTAGGCAAAGCTGCCAGCACAAGATTGAGCAAGCAAAGTTCTACTCTATATTTCAATTTTCCCAGATAAAAATAACACAAGAACTATGTAACATTTCAAGACAAAAGGTCTAAACTATATAGAATGGTTCACCAAAATGCAGCAGAGAAACTACAAGCTGCTAAGATTACTATACCATTCACCTTCTTAAACTCACTCGAGTCAAGTGCTTTGCAAGTGCATCCCTGACCCTCTGCCCACTCTCGTTCAAGTTTCCCTCAGAAGCAGAAAACTCCTCCTTTTTGGAGCACACAGCAACATCATCCGGGATCGGTTCACCACATTTGATCAGAAAATTGTGCATCAAACAAGAAGATACTATCATGAATGGAAGAATCTCAATACGCTCCTTCCAACTTTCTGCCACAAGCTGCCACCGGGCTCGAACTCTAGCAAAAGCAGTATCAACCAGTCCCTTTGCCCGATCATGTGCTGCATTAAACTCCCTCTGCGCAGTGCCAAAACTATCCTCCTCCTCATTGGATCGTACATAAGGCGTTAAAAGCCACGGCAGCAAAGGGAAACAAGAATCTCCCAAAATGTATTGAGGAATCAAGTTGCCATCGCTGGTCCGATAAGAGGGACCATTCAACATCTCCCTGGATTCCTCAGCAGCCGAAAACAACTTGGTCTGATGCAAAATGGTTTCGGCTTTCATGTTGCCAGGCCAGCCAGCCGAGACATCGACGAACTTACCCTCAGAATCCACTAATGCCTGAACCAGTATTGACCCATTTTCTCCCAACAATTTACCATCAACCGGAAATCTCTCCAACCCTAGGAACCCACAGCAATTGGGCAACGAACTCCACCCAGAACCCACCACAATGCGGCCAATATCGGAACGCAACCCAAACAAATATCCCAATTTATCAATTATCAGCTTACAAACAGTGTAGAAAACGCGACATGCTTCAGCGGATGACTCAAAACCGAAATGACGAGCGACGGCCTTGAAGGAGGCGCCGTGGGCGAGGCGGAAGAGGAAGGCGGCAAGGGCTGTATTGGGGGAAATGGCGGGGAGAGAGGAATACAAAAAGGGGATGATGGCGGAGAGAAGGAGGGTAAAAGAGGGCCTGGACATTCGGAAACAGTGAACCCAGCGGGGGTCAAGATCAGAATTGGCGGAGACGATGAAACGCTGGAACCAACAAGTGTAAGAAGGAGATGATGAAGATGGAGAGGAGGATATTGGAGGGAGAGAGGAAGCTGAGAGAAAAGAGGAGAGGGAGAGATGAAGGGAGGGGATGAGAGATTCGAGAGAGAGAATTTGGGAGGGGAGGAGGCGAAGGTCATTTTCGAGGAGAAAAGAGTAAGCAGCGTCGATGGCAGAGCTGAGGTTGTTGGCAAGTTGTTTGGTTAGCTGTAGGGTTTTATCTTCGGATGTGGTGGCTTTGCGCTTGGAAGTGATGGCTTTGGTGCCTCTTCCTCCGCCGTGGGTCATGGCTTGGCTGCAAGAGTGACTTGGGGAAAGACGGTGAAGTACCAAGCTTCCTTTTCACATTGACATCGGGAACTAAATCGGTATATTTATTTTAAATTATTTATATATTTCACACTGTTTATTCGAATATCTTCATTTTGTAATGAATTAATTCATTTCAATTCAAATTGATATATCTTAAGCAATAAATTTAATTGTCGTTTATATTTATTTTATGTGATTGTTGATACAGCCACATAGTTATCACAAATAACTGTCACATGATTATTACATATAACGTCATAAATTTATGTGGTCTTTCCAATTAAACTTGAGTTTAGTGTTAATAACTAAATCTCTCTCTAACAATGGTAGCTATACAAGCCTACAAAGGAAAAATAAAGGAAAAAATTTAAGTCTCAAATATTAATCCATCCAATAAAATCTTTATCATGTTGAAAGAATAAATACTTTTTTTTATTATTGATAAGCAAATATTAAAATTTATCGAATAAAGTTTTAAAATATTTCAAGAGTTTTAAATTCATTGAATGATTTTTGACCTACTGTTTTTCTCTATTTTATAACATTATTGTCAAAAAGATATCTTTACTATACTCTAAAGTACAACAAACTATCCATTCACAATCCCAAAATAGTGAATAAAGAATTTTTTTTTTTATAAAAAAAAAAAATCATTCTACCAATAATAATGATACCTTTCTTTTTAAGAACATTAGAGAAAAATACAATACTACCATTGACAAAAACTAATAACACAGTGCTCTAATTAGTAAAATGACCTCTATGTTTTATACCGTAAAAGACATCCATTAGTAGCAATAGATCATATCTTTCTCAATGAAGCAATTTTTCAAATATGGTACAAAAGGTTAAGACATCTATCTTTTTATAAACTTGAATTGTTGAAACCCAAATTACTAGTCTTTAATTATAGGTGTATAGATAAAGATATTTGTCATATTTATCCTCAAGCCAAACAAAAGCTTTTATCTTTAAGTTTTGCAATACATGTCTCAGGATCCATTTAATCTTGTATACTGTGACAACATATGGAAACTATTTTATGTATCATCATATAATAGATATAAATATTTTTTTTACAATTGTCGATAATTGCATATATTTTATTTGTATATATTTTCTTAAGAATATATCTAACGATATTATTGGAATTCTATCTTTCTTCAAAATGGTTTACAAGACAGTTTTAGTGTCATATTAACGCATTGAGATGAAGCTGCACCTAAATTATTGCTCATCGATTTCTTAATGAGAATGAAGTCTTGCATCAATGTTTTTGTATTTCGGAAACTTTGTAACAAAATTCTCTATTAGAAAATGAACATTAATATCTGTTAAATGTCATTATAGCCTTGTATTTTCTATCCAAAATACCTCTATAGTTTTCAAATGAGTGTATGACTTTTACAATATTCTTAATTAATAATGTCTTCTCATTTACTTCACAATAAGTCTTCTTATGAATTAATTTATAAAAAAATTTTCAATCATTTATTTATCCAACTACTTGGATGTCTTGTTTTTACTTCTATTTTAATTACTTATAGATCCAAATTTGATCTTGAATGTAAACATGTAACGCCCAAACAATTGGCCATTTTTGTGATTTTATTATTAATTTTATTTATTAAGTTTAATTTAAAAAAAAAAAGAGAGCGCCACGTCAGCAGCCACGTCAGCGGCCCAGTCAGCAGCCCTGGCCAACCAGGACCTGCCGCGTGGCAAGACCACGTCGACCCGGGGACGGGCCATGTTGGCGATCCGTGTACGCGCGATCGGACGGCCCAAATGCGTCATCGCGCGCACGGACGGCCCAGATGCGTCCTCGCGCGCACGGACGGCTCAGATCAAGCGTGCGCACGGACGACCCAGATGCAATCGCACGGACGGCCCAGATGCACGCGCACGGACGGCCTAGATTCAATCAAAAACGGACGGTCCAGATTTAATTAAAATGGACGGGTTTGATTAAAAGGCAAAAGGGTATAAATAGAACCCCCACACCTGACCACAAAAACCCTAGCCGCCTGCCCTCGCTGGAGAAGACAAACCAGATGCCGGAGGAGCCGGCCGCCGCCACCCGCCGCCGCACCGGGGAGATTTTCGACCGCCGATCGAGGTAAATTTCATACCCCCGACTCGTTTTTTTACGCTGAGTTCCCCTGTGGCCAAATCGGAGCCAAAATCCCGGCCAAACGGCCGGAAAATACTACCGAAACCCAGCAGCGCCGTCGCGCCCCTCCTCGGTTTTTACCTCCGATGAGGCCCTTCCCGGCCTCCATTTGATGCAATTTTTATATCACCGTGATCACCATTCTTTTTTCTACAGGTTGATCGGAGCCGAAACACCAAAACACGAACCTCGCCGGAGAGCCGCCGCACTCGAGAGCATCGCCGCCGGTAAGCTTCGATTTTTCGCAATATTTTGGCCCCCCGAGGGCCCTAGGCTTGTTTTATCACAGGGACCGATGTAAGTGTGGCCGAATTCGGCTGGAAACGATCGAAAACGGCAAATCCGAGGCGAATCGCCGCCGCAAGCGGTGGCGCCGTCGCCGGAGCACGGCGGAGTCGCCGTGCCGGAATTGCGATATTGGCCAGAAGGGGCCCTGGGTCTAATTTGGGATTTTTTAGAACACGTGCAAGTACCAGTAGTGGGTTTCAGTTCCCCGGGAAAATTTCAGAAAAAATTAGGGACAACCTGTAGGCGCACTGTGAAGCCGTGTTCGGACCCCGAAACGAGTAAGAACCCCTCACCCTATTTCCTATCACGGTATTAAAGTTCAATAATGATAAAACGGTATTTCTTGAATCAACGAATATGTGAAATTGCTTAAGGTCGCTAATGGAGCCCGAGTCTAGTGTGTTTGTCGGTTAACTGTTATTTGGCCTATTTTTACAGTTTTAAATGCAGTATGAGGTCTGATATTTTCATTTCATAGTTTCATGTGCATATTTTACTGTTTTATTGATTATGGGTTGAATGACTGAGTAACCGATGCTGTATGTTGTCTTGTTTGACATAAATTACTGTTTTGCTTGTTTGTGTGTGAATTAATGATGCTGACTGAGGAAAAGGGGAATGAAAGGTTATATAAATTGATAATTGTATAATGTGATCAGCCTGACTAGATATCTTGAGAGATGGTGGACGGACCGGGTCCGTAGGGAATCCTACCGGGATTGTGGTCTCTCATACTGGACAGGGTATGGAGACCTTATGTGTTTTGGCGCCCATACCGAACGGGGTATGGGGACGGCCCGTTTCACCCTCATACCGGACATGGTATTGAGGTTTATAGTTTTGGCGCCCATACCGGACGGGGTATGGGGACGGCCCTGGAATCAGGTTGTAAATGTTAAAGGTTCACGGGTAGCGGGACCCCTATGGATCCCCACAGATACTAGTAGGCTGGTAAAAAAGGAAAAATATGTTGTGTAATGATTGAATTACAAAAGGCGTGATAAATATTATGTTATACAGTTTATATGATTTCATGATGATGATAATGTTATTGCTTTCGTATATTGTTTTATGAATTTCACCGAGATAAGTGGATGGTAAAGGTTTTATTATTGATAAAAAGATTTGTTGTAAATTATGCTCCATTGGTCTTTTTGTGTTTTCTACCCACCTTTACCTCCGTGACGGTGAGATATCGTGATGTCTTTACTGGGCTAGTGTAGCTCATTCCTTATTTAATCATTTCAGATCAGGAAGACATTGTTCCCGAGCCCGTTCCGCAGGAAGATGACGAAGGGGACGCCTAAAGACTCCATAGTCATATTCATAGCTTTTACTTTCGAGTTTCTCTTTTAGTTAGTTTAATATTTTATATTTTGAGCACGTTTTTGGGTTTCAGTGTAAGGGATGTTAATCGAGATTTTGACTTGGCTTCCGCATTTGACCTTTTTAATATACATATTTCATTTTAAAATTTCCGGGGTCGTTACAAAACATGTGCTTTTTGGTTATTTAACTAGAGTCAAGAGATATAAGTTGTTTAATTTGCACAACAAATATATATTCTTTCTTATAATGTTGTATTTCATAAATATTATTATTTTTTTTCATTATATCAATCTAGAAGTTGAAGTCCTAAATTTATTTCCATACCTTATTTTACCATTATCTTCAATTGTCCCAAAATTTAATTCTCAAAAGCTATTTTTAGTTATGATGGTTGTCCTTGACAATGACAATTTCAACCTTTAAATCATAATATTGTTCCTCGAAGGTTATCAAGAGCAACTAAACCTCCATCATATCTCATATACTTTCCCTACAATGATTCTTTACATACTACTTCATCCTCAATAATGGTGCATTTGTTAGCTAAATATCTATCTTATGAAGGGTTATTTCTTTCTTTTAAAACTTTTGTGATAGTTGTCTTTTATTATACTTAGTCATGATTTTATCATGAAGATATCAAACTGATATCAGCTTTGAAGAAAAGTCATGGTAACTAAATTGAAAGTTATAGAAGAGAATTATATATAGTTTACAGTTCAATTACTACTTAGAAAATATATCACTGGTTGAGATGGGTGTAAAAAACTAAATATTAGTCTAATGATTCAATAGAATAATATAAAACTCATCTATTACGAAATATTACACACAATATGAGAGAGTTGACTTTTAAATAATTATTTTAGATATGTAATTAACATAAGCATTTACATATTTTAAAAATTAAATAATTATTTTAGATGACTCATGTAACTTAAAAGTGATTTAATATTTATGTTACATAACCTTGTCAATAATTTGTTTACATTTAATTTAGCTAAATTTCAAATTTTATAGAATACAAATAAATTTGAATGAAATAACACTATATTCAAAGTTAATATTATTTAATTTAACATAAAAAAAATTTGGCATTACTTTCTTGATAGTAGTAATGTAACATCAACAATGATAAGATTGAATATAGAAAGAAAATTAGTTCAAGTATACATTAAATATTAAATTATAATTATCTTTTACATATTAAATAAAAAAACTATCTTAGTAACTCTTCCTTCTGTCTCTTAAAATGATCTACATATAAAGTGTATATCCTAAAAAAAAAAAAATTGTAATTATTTTAAAAAAATATTGTTATTGCATATTATGTAGTTTTTCATTAAAAGTGAGATATTTTTACACATCGAATCTATATGATAAATTTAAAATTTATTCAACGTCCTGTTCTTGGTGACTTGCCAATTCTTTTGTTTTTCCTTTTAATTTTGAAAGGTAAACAAAAATGACATCATTAGATGTCAGGTTAGACAAGCGAAGGGACGCCAAGCTAGTAAAAAAGAAGCCAAGATTCGCAGCTCTCCAGCCATTTTGTGAAGCAGAGAGCAGAGAACAGAGTACTCTGATGGAAAATTTGCACGTTGCCACTATAATTTACATATATATGTTGGTAGGTAGCTCGTAATTTGTGGTGAAATATTAATATACATCAGAACTCAGAACCAATTGTTAAGAAATCCAACTGGGAATTCTTAATTCAATTTTTTGAGCATGACACGTGAATGGTAATTAATTAACCCACCCCAGCTTACGGTGAAAGGAGAAGAGAAACTTAGATATGCAGTATATTATTATATATAATAATACGACCGGTGCTTCACGTGTAAGCAGATTTTTACAAGAGATTTGATCAAGATGAACCAGCAGGCCTGCAAACAGGTAGATCTTTCTCAAAGTTCGGTGGTATCCGAAGAATGGGATTGCTCTCAAAGAAATTAACAGGCTTTAAATCGAAGCTTGATGTCACCGTTGGCATGATCGGAAAATCTTCCTGGCATGGTATATGATGAAATCCCAGCGTGTACCACAACACAATATCTCTATTCTCTATCTCTCTGTCCCTATCGGACCACACTGCCAGAGTATCATCACCTTTGCTCTGATAAACAAACAACCCACCTGCCCATTGCTCGCTCCGATTATATGGAGTGACCCATATTTGGTTATTTGTAAAAGCACCTCTTTTCTGTGGTGGGTCATCAAGATCAAGCAAGCCAGCAGCAGTACCTGCAGGAACAACCTTGTACCCGACCGGGTTGCCGACTCTAGTGGTTTTACCTGGGTTGATCATATGGAACTCTGCCGGGTCGTAGAGTTTCAGTTTTATCTGTGCTTCTTTCTCTGTCTTGGCCAGATTTTTTACGGCCTTGAGGTAACTTCTTCTGGGTGATTCCCCTGGTGAGGTTTCTTGCCGTCGGATATTAACTTTGAGAAAGGAATTATCTGAGCCGTCGATGTCCATGTCAAGGTAGAATGTGATGTAATGATCATGGATCACTCCCACTACATTTTCAGATAATAACGTGCCGTAGAGATCATTTTCTTGGCCCCCAAACACTTGGCTCATCTTCTCATAGCGAGTCCCTTTCACCATTAAAATACCACTAAGTCCCACCTGTGTTTCATTGTTACACACAAAAGCTTTTATAAATATCTTACTGAATCTGCCAATGTCTACGCATATAAACAATACCCTTCAAGCCAGCCATGCACTTCAACATATACTTTTATAAATAATTAAATATTAATTAATATATGTATAATTACCATATATAAACACTACATGGAAAGACGTGATTAACTAAATCACATTAAAAAAATAGATATGGTGTTTATAATACTATTCAGTATCTATAGTAATCAGCATAACGAAAAGTAGTTAATGAGTTCCACCAACCTTAACCCTAATTAGTCCATCAGTTTGGAATTCCCAATCAACAATATAATCATAATTTGCAACTGATGCTGCCATCCTTACAACCAGTGTCACCTTTGGCCTCACTTCCCTTATCTGCCAAAAAAAAAAATCAAATAACAAACAAGAAGATTGATGTTATCCTTGCAAAATTTTTATTTGAAGGGAAAACTTACATATTAAATTATTAATTACATCAGCTATGTGAACTGATACCCACCGGCAAACCCGTGATCGGACTCTCCGTGTGCCGCCATCCAATATCCCCGGCGTAACGCTCAAACACGCAAACCATGTTGGAACGGACGTAGGGAGTCCCGTCGGCGGCCACGAAAACACCGTCCATGTATTGGGCGTTTCTCGGACAGTCGTTAAGCGGGTCAAGCGGCATAGCTTGCAACCCGAATCCGTATTCCCCTGCATCCATGTACGTCTTGAAGTACCAGGCGTCCGTCGGGTCCATATAAGGAACAAATAATTCGGATGTAAACCCCTTGTACATGACATCCCTCATCTTCCCGCTGTCCGGGTCCCGAACCTTGGCCCGAGATATTACAATACCAGCTCTTGCGTCGGGTTTCAGGTGAAATTCCCAGGTCGCCCATTTGACTGTATGTCCGTCTTCTATGACGAAACTCGGACCTTTCGGTTGCTCGATGGATATCGGGTTGAGAAGGTTCATATCTCGATTGTGCTCCCCGACGGTGTCGTAACGGTAGTCCGTATTGACGGCCTTGGGTATGGGTATACCCTTGCCCGTATCTGATATGTCCAGAACTTCTTTGGTGTCTAAGTCAACGAGCACAGTCAAGCCTTCGATTGGTCTCATGTAAAAATTTGCAGTGTCCTTCATGGAGTAGCACTGCACCTTAATCAACCGACGGTTTTCTTCCTTCACGCCGAACCAGCCCAGCGAGATTGGCAGGCATGCAAGATCCGCTAGATCCACCCCGCGGGAAACTACCGTACGGTTGAACTCCGCACTAGCCAGCGGGGCCCACGTCGCTGAATTCATATCCTCTATGGTCATGCTGGGGTAACCGGAGTGAGGAACAGAGTCCTGCGACACGACTTCTCCAGTACTCAGGTCAACCGTCAGCACGTGCGAGACGCCGTCCACACGTGCGATGACGGAGGCCTTTCTGGGAAGGAGTGGATCCCCTTTTCGCCATTTGAGGACCAGATCCTTCTCGGGTTCCTCCAGTACTATGGAGTGGAACGCGTGGGACTTGGCAGAGTTGAAGAGCGCGTGAGAGGACAAGAGGCGGCGGACCTTGTTAATCTCCTGGACGGTGAGTGGGTCTAGTGGATGATGTGGAGTTTCGGAAGCGTGGTCCCGGCGGCGCGTGGGATTAATGGGATTGTTGACGAGAGAAGTTTTGTTGGTTTGCTTGGAAAAGAGTCGGTTCTTGGGAGGTGCACCAAGGAGAGTAGGTGTTACAGTCGAGGTATTCGGTGGCAGACGACGGAGCGTAGGGAATGTGAAACCACGTGAGAAGGAAGAGAAGGCATACGCCGGCGAAGAGGAGTAAGCGCAGGAGGTACCTTGATTCCATGAATTGTTTTGGCCTTGTCTCAGTGACTCGTGGCTAGCTAAGGGAGTGAATATGACAGCATGGAAAGGAAAAGTCCTAGCAATATAAAGGAGGAAACTTCTCTGTTGAAAGAGATGAAGCCATATTTTTTATTAAAAAAATCTAAATGGTTAATATTATGAGAAGAAATTGGGAAATGTGCACTTTAAAATATTTTATTTTTATAATTATTTTATAAAATATAAATTAATCGCACTTATAATAAAATATTATAATATAATAAAAAGTTTATAGAACTAATAACTACTCTAATATCATTATATTATTAAGTTATCAAATTCATTAATTAAATCTTTTTCTTAAAACTTTTTTAGAACCGAAAATTAAAATCCTCTACATACAAGTTCCATTTTTTCCACTTTATAATAGAATATGCATATTCTTTATTTTTTACTTGTAGTTAATTCTTTTTTGAGTAAAAGTAAAAGGTGAAAAATATAAGAAAATTTTATAAAAAGGTCATTGGGAAAAGATAAAAATGTGACGTGCATGTTGATTCTTGTATTTTTAATATATGGTAAAGTCTCCCTATACAAATAATAGCGACAAGTCTTCAAGACGTGGATAATCGCGGCAAGTTTTAAGTTATGGATATGGTAGTTTTTCTCATAACACTTCAACTGTCTGGACCCATAGGTTAGGATCTTCCCATGCTGCATCAGAACACAACCCAACACCAGGTAGGAGACGTCACTGTAAATTGTGTATCCAACCATCCCACTCAACAATGCCAACACAGGTGTAGTAGCCAACTGCTTCTTTAGTTCTAAAAAGCTCTTTTCACAGTTCTCGTTCCATTCAAACTTGACATTTTTCTTTGTCGGGTCAAATGAGTAGTCAGACTAGAAAATTCTTCTATAAACCTATAGTAATAACCTATCATTCCTAGAAAGCTACAAATCTCAAAGTTGTCCAACTGAAAAAAGATTTTGAGAGACTGACTTTGACTTTAGGAACCAACATAGCATCATTGAGATAAAAAAACATTGCCAAAACGAGATAATAAGGAGATGTCAATTTTTTCTAACCGAGCACTGCCTCAACTTTTTTGGAGTTCATTGACACTCCATCCCCTAATATGATGTGCCCTATGAAGGTAGTCTGCTCGAGTCAGAACTCACACTTACTTAATTTTGCATACACTTATTTTTTCTGAGAACCTGCAAAACCTGAGTCAGATGGTGAGCATGTTCCTCTCTATTTTTTGAATAGATCAGGATATCATCGATAAATACAATGACAAACTAATGCAGGAATTATTTGAAAATCCTATTCATCGAATCCATGAAGATAACGATGCGTTATTAGTCCAAATGGAATGATCATGAACTCATAGTGTCTGTACCTGGTTCGAAAAGCTGTTTTGGGAATGTCTTCTACTTTGATATTCATCTGATGGTAACCTAAACGTAGGTCTATTTTAGAGAAGACATTGACACTCTGCAACTAATCAAAAAGGTTATCGATCCTGAGGATGGGGTACTTGTTCTAGATCGTGACCCTGTTAAACCCTCTGTAGTCAATACCTGATCCTAACGTCACTTTCCTTTTCTTTGCAAATGTGACTCTAGTGCCCCAAGGAGAAACACTGTGTTAGATGAACCCACTCTCCTGCAATTTTCTTAATCTATTTTCTCAACTCTTCCATCTCTACATGACTCATGCAGTAAGGAGAAACTAAGATAGGCTGTGTGTCAGGCTGAAGATCTAATAGTGAACTCAACTTTCCTGTCCACTGGTAGTCTGAAAAGTTCATCAGAAAACACATTCGGAAAATCTCATACTACGGGGATCTCTAAAATGCAATTTTCTTTCTTAGATTTTCCTAGTTAGGAAAAATAACCGAGTTAAATCACTATGTAACAAGGAAATTGCTATAAGGAAATAATATTCAAAGCCTTTATTAGCTTGTAAATAACTCTTCGTTAGGAGGCTTAAATACAATTTTTCTCATGAAAATAATCCACGGTGGTGTGATACGTCACTAACCAGTTTACTCTTAGAAATACATTAGGGTCCCCTGTGTCAATCTTTATCAGGTCCATCATGGGTGAAATCGAGTCCCGTAGAAGAGGGGCAAGATATTGCTAGGGAGGGACTGGGTTGCCCTGTAGCGATGCCGGATGATATAGTGGGGGCTATAAATTGTATTGTGACAGTGTCAAATGATATAACGAAGGAGCAGGGTTACATCGAGGTGGCGTTAGATGCTCTCGTTGTAGGGGTGGCTTATATTGTGGAGGTGGTGGAGGGTCATACAGTTCCCTCTTCTCTTCCCTGGCTTACTGGACAGAGATGAGTCTCTCTAAAATCTCGAGGAGTCGATCAACATCATCTCGAAGTGACCAGTCTCGGGCTACCCTGTTTGGTAAGAGATCTCATCTCCTCGTGTCTTTGCACTTATTTTTTACAAGGAAGGGTTGAGCAATAATTCGTATTTTGTATTTTTAAGTTTTTATGTAAGGAATGGTTCTGAGGAACGCGGCTCTGATACCAACTATAACGACCCATAACCTAAAAAAAATAAATTATAAATTGAATGCGGAAGCGAAATAATAGATTTAAGGTTTACATTTCTTACACAATAATTTAGAATACCCAATAGAGTTACGGGAATGACCCTTCTAAAAAAAACAAGCGAAAAATCAAGAAATAAATGAAAAGTAAACAACTAGGTATGCTAGGATGAACTTTACTAGCCTTTGAAGGGAGTCCGAGTGGTAAACTATTCACAACCCCCTTATTGATCGAAATCTGAATCTTAGTCCTCTTGATCTGAAATTGTTAATGAAAGGGTGAGCTATACTAGCCTAGTAAAAATATCACACAACTCACCGATACAAAAAAAAGGTTGATAAAAATCATAAAAACAACTAATGGAGCTCTTAATTTAAGTAAATTCATTTATTATAAGGAAAATCATTTATTGCATACTTACTGTTTGTGAGATTTCCAAAACCGACTTATAGAGATAATAGCTCAACAAAATCATAATCTTATATTCAAGTAAGCAAGAATAACAACTTTTTCTTTTTATTTGTCTACTGGTATCCATAGGGATGTCTCACTATGTGTGAACCCGTATCAAAACTTGTCAACTAACCGGTCGTCTTCATACCTCATCCAGTATGAGCGCCAAAAGTACCACTCTTAATACCCCATCTGGTATGAGGGTGAATCGGACCATCCCCATACCCTGTCCAGTATGAGCACCAAAAGTACCATCTCTTAGTACCCCGTCCGGTATGATGGTGAATTGGGTTGTTCACATACCCCGTCCAGTATGAACACCAAAATATCATTCTTCGATACCCCATCCGGTATGAGGTAATGTTCATGGTAGGTTTTTCTATATACCCGGTCCATCTACCATCTCCCAATATACCGAGTAAAACAACTGTTTCATTAATTCACTTAACCGAGTAATTTTCTGTTTATATTTAATTTTTAATTTCACAATTTAACTGTAAATCACACAAGACAAGCAATACATACATCAAGGAAATGCAACTAAATCATCTTACCAATTCTAGTTATTATCATGCATTTAAAACTGTAAAATCAAACAATC
>NW_019014663.1:867526-894547 GCF_000150535.2 Carica papaya | reverse complement strand
CCAGTGCAGATATACGAAGCATTGTACTTGCTGTATGATCTAATACAATTGCGTGAGAAATCTGAGTATCTTGTGCTTACTGTGTGATATAATACAGGATGATTCAAAAAGTGATTTGAAATATATGACTTTTATGTGTGTGATGATATCGTGTATTATGTGTGTGTGTGTGTGTGTTTGTATTTAATTATGCATAAAAAATAAGATCTTATGAATGAAATAAATAAATTAAAAACGAGAGAAATTTGAAAAGATTATAAAGTGCAAAGACCCTGCATACTTACTCGTTTAGTCTAAATCAAGGAGGGGAGTATGTGTGTGTGGCTGAAGTTCAGCAGTTATGGTAAACCTACACATGAATAGAGTTTGAAACCAATTCCAGACATAGGCAGGTGTTCGTGAGTGGATCACCTAGTAAACGTAACTGTTGTGGCCAATGTAAGATTTTGTGTGTGTGTTATCCATGTAATTGGAGAATCTATTTTGCCTCTCCTCGATGATGATATAAACGGTTTCGCGTGATGAAATCTTAGATGTGATATTCTGAGTGTATTGTGATATTTCAAGTGTAAGTGTGATTTAAAATAAGAACAATAATTAGGTTATAGAGTGAGGATTAGAATATGTTTTGTGTGATGATTTATTTTGTTGTGTATTTTGATTGTGATATTTTATTTGATATTTTTTTATTATAATATTATTATATTTTATATATTGCGCGAATATATGTACGTAAGTTTCCGTTATAGAGTCTTTTTTTTTTCTTACTAAGTTCGTAAAACTCACCCTAATTTACCTCCATCCAAGTCAGAGGAAGTTAAAGATCAAAGGAAAATGACTAAGAAAACCTTATTAGTTTATATTTTATATTTATAAATTAATTCAGATGTTTCAATTATGTGTAAATAAATAATTATCTAGTCACAAAAAATATGTATTAAAGTATAGTTCCGCTGCATATTTAATATTTATTTGTGTCACTAGTTGAAAATATTGTGTTAACGTTCGTACCCACCGATATTAGAGTTCGGGATATTACAGGTGGTTAATCTTAAAGAATAATAATGACACCTCTAGCGTTCCAAGCCTCTCTACTACTTACCCTTCTTATATTTGTTTCTAGTTCGAAGGAACAAATGAATGAGTTTTGGCCTAAAGGCATAAAGGAAACTCCTTTAGTTGCTTTCTAAATTTCACCAAGGACTTGTTGAATTGTTTTAACATAAATAATTTTATGAGTTGAGACCTTACTAATCATGGAGAGCTCCCAGATGTAGATGTTTTTTTTTTTTTTTTAATAACAACAATGGTTCCTCAATAATGGGGTTTTGCATTAATTTGCAGTAGCTCCATGCGATTATCTACATTTTGGCCCATCCCTTGCTTTAAAATTTCTTATGCATGTTGATTTTCATGAATTGTTAATTGAACTTGCTGCATGTTAATTTTCTTTGTTGCTGCAACATTCGAATCGGTGTAAAGACCCTGTTCGTGAGCTAAGAAGTAGAGAGAGAAAAGATCAGAAAAAGAAGGCGAAATAGCATAAACTTGACAGCAGAAGGTAAACAATAATATCCAAAGGGAGAAGAGGAACACACAAGAGAGAACGAGTCTCACAGGAAGGATAAACCTCATAATATAATTATTTTTATTTTTATTTAATGAACAAACTAATTAATGAAATGTTTTTTTTTTAATTAAATTAGAAAATTAATTCTATGTAATGGGTATTAAATAGTATGAAATCTAAATTTTGTATTAATAATTTGATAAAATTTACTTAAAAGATTAATTTTTCTAATCTATTTTATTTTTTGTTTTTGCTAGAAAAGAGAAAAAAAGAAGAAAAAAAAAACTATCTTCCAAATCCAAATATATGATAAGGTCATTTTGGATTTAGTGTCGGAATTACATATTTCTATTATCGTTGTTTTTATTATCATTGTTATTAACTATTAATATGAACTAAAAATATAACTAAATCTTTTGCATTATATCACTATTTATTTACGGAATAAATTTATACACGGATAATTTATCCTCAATCAAGCATTATAGTTGCATTTTCCATTACCTCACCTAGGTGGCCCCGGATATAAATTTTATATAATTTAAAATAGAAAATGTAATAACATGAATATTAAGAGAGTTGTTTTTAATTAAGGAGAATGAGAATTGAGTAAATGAAATGTAGAAAGAAAATGGTGGCATGGTGTGGAGAAGGTGAGTGTATGTTTGACCCTTGATGATGTTGTTTTGGTTACTTAAATTAGAAAACAAGATACCTTTTTTCCTCCCATCAATTTGGCCTTCTTTCCAAGTTTTGATTTGCATCTCACCTTCTAATTCCCCCCCCCCCAACCCCCCCATTTACATATTTTTAATCAGGATTTTATTATTTATACCAACCAAGTTATCATATAATTTTTATATCTTAAAAAACTAATTTAATAAGAATAGAATATAAATGGTAATCTAAAAAAGAAAGTCTATCGAACCAATGATCAATTTAAGGTAATCTTGAACTAAAACAAAATTGTTCAATCAAAAAAAAATATTCGTTTATTTGTTTCCACTTCAATATAATTTAATATCTTTTGTATTTAACTCAATTTTAATGGATTGATAGACCAACCAAACAATGAATCTCTCTTCCCATGTTTAAAAACATTTAAATACTTGAAGAAGTATATTACTCATCTGCAGCTGAGATTGAAAAAATCACCAACAAAAAAACCAAAGGAGAGGATCAAGATGAAGAAATCAATCCAAGATCAAAAGGTTAACAGGTTCACAGGATAGGTCAAAACCCAGTTCAGAGTCCACACCTTATACCTCTCTCTCTTCTTTATTTAACTTGTTATGGTATTTTCGTCTTCTCCATAATACAACACCAAAATCGCAACACTCTGGTTCTCTGTCCCTACTCAAACCTTATAAACCCCTCTTACGTTTCTCTTTTCTTCACTCTTTCTCTCTACCCTGAACTTACCCCTATTCTGCCTAAAACCCTAACCCTAACCCACAATTGAACGTAATCGATCCATAAACTTAAAAAGGAACAGAGGCTTCTTGATTTCCGTCATTATTTTTTTTTTGGCAGAACCACAATGTCACACCTTGATAGTCTACCCTCTACGCCTGGCAAGTACAAAACGGAGAAACCAGTATCTTTAATTAACCACCGCTTCTTCCGTCCGCATTTATCCTCTGTCTCTAAACTCACTATCTGGTCCTTTCTGTTCTTGGCTCTTCTCCTCATCTTCATCCTCTTATCCCCTCCTCCCTCTTCCCCCTCTCGCCGCCATCTCACTAATGACTCCTCTTCTTCTTTCCCGGCCTCCTCGTGGGGCGGTTCTCATTGGGAAAAGCAGGTGCGGAAATCTGCCCGTCCCCGCTCTCGCTCTGGCCTCACCGTCCTCGTCACTGGAGCCGCCGGCTTCGTGGGTACCCACGTCTCTATTGCTCTTAAGCGTCGAGGCGATGGGGTTCTAGGGCTCGATAATTTCAATCACTACTACGACCCAAATCTGAAGAGGGCTCGTCAGACCGTCCTTGAAAAGGCCGGCGTTTTTGTGGTGGAAGGGGATATTAACGATCAGGCTCTGCTACGGAAGCTTTTCGATGTAGTATTGTTCACACACGTAATGCACCTCGCTGCGCAGGCTGGCGTCCGTTACGCGATGCAGAATCCGGGTTCTTATGTTCACAGCAACATTGCCGGGTTTGTTAATTTGCTTGAAGTCTGCAAATCAGCGAATCCACAACCGGCAATCGTGTGGGCCTCTTCCAGTTCCGTTTACGGACTCAATTCTAAGGTGCCCTTTTCGGAGAAGGATCGAACTGACCAACCCGCTAGCCTGTATGCCGCTACGAAGAAGGCGGGCGAGGAGATTGCTCATACTTACAATCATATCTACGGATTATCTATCACTGGGTTGCGGTTTTTCACCGTTTATGGACCGTGGGGGCGGCCTGATATGGCGTATTTCTTCTTCACAAGAGATATTCTCAAGGGGAAAACGATCAACATTTTTGAGTCACCTGATAAGGGGAGTGTGGCTAGAGATTTTACCTACATTGATGATGTCGTGAATGGTTGTTTGGGTGCTTTGGACACGGCAAAGAAGAGTACAGGGAGTGGAGGGAAGAAGAGGGGACCCACTCAATTAAGGATTTTCAATTTGGGGAATACATCACCGGTTCCCGTAAGTAGGCTTGTGAGCATATTGGAGAAGCTTTTGAAGGTGAAGGCTAAGAAGAAGGTATTGCCGTTGCCAAGAAATGGGGATGTGGAGTTTACGCATGCAAATATTAGTTTGGCGCAGAGAGAGCTTGGGCTATAAGCCCACGACTGATTTAGAGATGGGGCTGAAGAAGTTCGTGAGATGGTACCTTGGGTTTTTATTCGGGGTCAAATAAGAAGGTTTCATGGTGAATTTTTCTGCGGCTTGTTCCGGGGGTAGACTAATTTGGTCCTTTTATTTATATCCCCCTTCCCTATATTTTCTCTTTGGCTTCATCAATGGCTTGATAATTTTCTTGGAAGATGAACAACTTTGTTCTGCCGTGCTTTGGCTTGCCTGTTATGGCTACTTATTTGCAGGGCATACCATAACCAGTTTATATCAACAGGAGCTAGGAGCATCTTCATTGTTTTTCCACATCTCCGTAGTTTTTCTTTTCGTAGTTTGAGCGTTGTACAGTCTATGGCTGATAGATTACAGACATTCTGATTTGCTGGATACTTCTCCTTTTTCAATAACATCCCAGACAAAATAAGTTAGCATTTACTGCAAATGTTCTTATTTTAGTTGGATGAATCAGATTCATGGCTTCTTAAACTAAGCTGAACTTGATTTTGTCGTGCTAATGCTTTACATACAACTTTTGGTTGTTTTTCTTACGCTCCTAATTTCTCCCTCTCGTGGACAAATCTTCCAAGTTATTCGTTGCCTACACATTTTGCTTACTTCCAATGCTGTTTATCTTTCTGGGGATTTCCTAGTTCTCTTTGGTTTTTGTTTGTGATACTTAACTAGATGAAAATTGGGTTTACTTGTATGTTAGATGCAGCTATATATGGATTCCTATTTCCTCCTGCCCCTGACGATGCTAATGCTAAATAAGTGGTTGCTGGTGCTCTTTCCTGGAGCTTTATTATAATTTTTTGTTATTTTATCAGGGAAAACCTTTGTTACGGAGATCTTTAGCTTTCTAGCCTGAGGAACAGTGAATAGAAGATTGGAAGAAAAGTACCTGCCCAGAAGATTGATTTCAGGGGGAGTGTGATACCATGTCTCACAGGCATGTTGCCTCCATAAATCTCGGTAGAGAAAAATCTGGATCATTAAAACTAAAGTAATTAAAATTAGAATCTAAAAGACTTGAGAATTTTCCTTATTGGGTAATGTTATGATTCTTGGGAGGCACTACTGAGATTCAGAACGGGTAATGTTGAATTTTTCTTTTAATTTTGTTCTCATTTACAGCCTGGGAGGCCAAATGACCGAGGAATCATAACGTTATCCTGCTTCCTAACCTTCTACGTAGCTTAAAGAATCCGAAGGAAACCACAGACAATTACAAGGCCCCCAAATACTTAAAAAAAGTGTAGTTCTGTCCATGCTAAGCTCGAATTGTTTAAGATTTTTATTAGTATCTATTTTAACTACAAAATAAATGAATTCTTTCGAATTTATATAATTAAAATAATATATTTTAAATTTTACAAAAATTTAAGCTACATTGTTATAAATATCTTAAATCTCAATGTAAATTTTTTGTATGACTTTCGTAATCACCTAGTTTAGATACGTCAATTACCAAAGAAATTTTGTACAAATTTCCAATTTGTTCCTAATACAGCCTAACAAGATTCAAAGGGCAGCAAGGGAGAGACGGCATGTATTCAGAGAGAAAAGAGAGGAATAGAGAGAAACCAGAGAAAGAACTCCAAATTCATCCAGAGAACCCCATGCTTTAGATTATTCCTAATTTATGCCTGGTTGAAACGTGGCTTACAGTGCAGAAATTGATCATAGGCTCAAATTACAAACCTTGGGACTCGCAATCAAGTTGAATCTGTAAACGAACGGTACATCATCAATCTAAAGAAATTACAGAAAGCATGTCAACATGTGGATAGACTCCAACTGCAGCAACTGCCCGTATAAAGCTTACACAAACAAACTTGGCACGACTGTTTCATTTTTACACCAATTGTCTGGATTTCCAACTGTTTAAAGTGTAATGTACAAGGACTCCGCATAAAAAGGAAGCAAGTAAGAGACCAAAACCTCCCATACAAATTGCAAGATGATACCCGTAGCTACCACATGGTGATTGTTAAACAGAGAACCAAGAAATGGAAGGATTTTATCTCTGGGATCAACGAGGCAATACTGTGTGTTGCTAAGGAACTGGTCGCCTAAACTATTAGATCCTGAACTTTCTGGAGCTGGAGATAACTGACCTGCTGATGGACTTTCAGAACTTTCCCCAATATCCTTGCCGGGATCGTTTCGATCCCCTTTTTCATCACTCTTTTCACTAGGACTTCCACCACCACCATCCTTGGAGATTCCACGTACTAAGTCTGGACGGGCTTCTACACCAACACGTCTCAGGTGTAGCTGCCACATTGAAGGAAATCTTCTTTAAAACCAAAAAATTAAAACTAGGGCTACAGCCATGAATTCCCATCTATTTCAGTGAAATATCCCATCCTATTTACCTGAAGATGCAAGTTGACTTCATCCGGACGTGAAAGAAATGGAAAATCTCCTCCAGTTTTCAAGTAAGCCCGCCTCGCCCCAGGATACCTCTCACTAAGTTGATCTTTGAGCTGTTGAGGAATTGCACAGTAGTCATTTGTCTGAGTAGGAAGAGTACGCAACCATGTCAAGAAAATTAGTAGAGGCATAAGCAAAACTTCACATATTCATTACCAAAGCTAAAAGATAAATTGGCCACCTACAGTAGATTAGCTGGGAGAACAGGAACATCTGATTGATGTAAATTATTTAAAGGATCAACCATCAAATAAAGCAAATGCTACGAAACATTCTGAATCAAGCAGACATATGAAATCATGTTCTATTAATGCTAATAGTTTCATAACATCTTGAAAAACCAAAAAACTGTGTATATCTTGTAATTTACTCGGTTATTAAGGTATTCAAATTCCACTGTTACATTTTTGTAAAAGAAAACGTTTAAGTCCATGGCATCATGTGCATGGAGTAAATACTTGAATCAACAAAATTTTTGCAAGATTTTTGGAAGAACAGATGTGAAAGTCAATCTAAGAATTTGTAGATCCAACGCAATTAACTGAAGCAGTTAACTGTCCTATCAGGTAATAAATGGGGAATTAAATCTACCAATTTTGTCAGTATTCACGAAACAGAAACACCAATAAATAAATAGAATGCAGCTTCATACAAATCTTAATCATGGTTAACTTCCAATAGAACAAATTTGCATTTTCCACAAATACTAACTTTCCCATTCTAAGAGAAACGGAAACATTAACCTCAGATGTTATTTTTCATTTTCCAGAGATTAAAGCAAATTGTTGGCATGCCTAATGAAAAACTTGCTGAAAAACCAATTCTAAATGTTACAAACAGTAAAAAGAAAGGTGTGAGCAGAGGGGTGGGAATCATAAGACCTGTCTACCATTCATTTTTACACTAGAGACTTCCAGCAAGACTACGTGACAGAAAACTACAGAAAAAACCTCATGTTAGTCTTTTTACCTCCCCTTCATTAACAAAAACTTTTCATTGTGGATAAATTCTTAATCACACGTCAATAAGTATCAGAAAAACTTACATCCATTATAGTGATAAATGAATCTGAAAGTAGAAGAGGTCCAACAGAAGCCGCATCAACTGTCAAACTCAGCCTGGAGGCTAAATCTTCTCTCGAAAGTGTTTCAACCTGAAGTGATAATTGAACAAAAAGATCAACTGAAGCCATAGCTTCATATTCCAAATAACAACAATCAGAGAATGACTGGGATATAAGAAACGTAATGGTCCATGAAAAAGAAATGTGCTTGTTTTCCTTGCTTTTTCCATAAAGAATAATAGATAGCAGTAAGCCGGAAAACATATGGGAATGTCAAAATAAAAAAGGAAGGTCAATGAACCCCATCAATCAAACTGACCTCAGAACCAGGTCAAATAAATATATAATGACTCAATAATTTGGTTAGCTTTCAGAAATTACCAAAATTTTCAACCATGTTAATGGATGTTTAAATTTTAAATAAATCACAGTGTGAGTCACTTATATGGCCCTAATATCAGTTGTTGCCTAAAACTGTTGTCACTTAGCGATGTAATTCATTGTATTATTATTATCATTATTTTTTGAAATAAAAATTATATAATTCGTTCTATTATTATCCAGAAAATTGCAATGCAGCATAATAAATTAGTATAATGTTTGATACATTAGTTTTAGGAATTTACCTGAGAAACAACAAAGTCAACAGAATCAGCAATAAAAGGTTCATGTGGGCCATCACGAATTCCAGTGAAGACATATCGTTTCAGCAAAAAAGAGGGCGTCCAACTAACACTGTGTAACACATTCCAGTGGGAACAAGTTAGTTTCTTGAGGATGTTATGAATTTATAGAGCAAAAACACAAAAGAAATTCTTGAAACTGGCAAATGCTAATAGCTGCAAATGAGAGATTATATTCAAACAGGTGTAGCAGCTGAAACATTTCCTCTCAAAACTCACAATGACCTTTAATATCCATATCTAGAATTAACTACAATTAAAGGCTTTCGAACTGGTTTCAGAAAGAATCATACTCCTTTTAGACAAAGAGAAAATACAATCATAGGCAAAAGCAAGATCTGAAAATTGCAACAATTGGCCATTCACAGTACGTCATTAATGAGCATTAGCAAGAAAGATGACAGCATACACGGGAGCCCATGGCATGGCAGCAGCAAAAGTGCGTGTGTCCAAATATGTATTAGATAAAACCAATGATCTGACCCGTCTTGGTCGACGCAGAGCAAAGAGCTGTGCAAGGAATCCTCCAAGGGATGTACCATAAAGATGTATCTGTTAGAAGTATCTTAATCAGTTCAGAGGATGAAACACTTTTTAACAAAAAGCAACAGCTGCAAAAGCCAGGTTGAACATTTCATTGGTAGAAAAGAAAGCCAGCTTAAACATCTGAATTTAGAAGATCATATATCTATGCCAACACATTATTGCATGACTTAGAGATCTATCTACAATAAGGCATTCGTGCTTAAATGTTAGATTGCATCCCAGAAAGAAATGTTTACACCATCTTTTCCTTTTATAGCCAGCTCCAGACAGAAACTTCATCCTTAATTTTAATATTGAATATTTGAGGACAAATTGAAAAATAAATTATTTTTCAAAGAATATAGACTTGCAAAACAAATATAATGATTTTCCTAGACCAACATGAGTATAAGAAGTCTTACAGATCCATATCAGGAACAAGAAACTACCTGAAGCTGATTGTATCTAATAAAAATGGCTGCAGCATTTAATCAAGAGTTCCTGAATTCTTTGACATAGATGTGATATAAATTAAACTGTAAGCGGATAATAGGGAAGTCACATAGGCCATAGAGTATTAAACCTTCCCCCCCCCCCCCCCCCAAAAAAAATAATAATAAAAAGAACCATCAACAGCATGAATGCAAGGCTGATGCTATCATAGAATTATAATGTATTGGCTTTTTGATGATCGAAAATGCTTACGCCCATTTCGGCCAAAGGAAAGTCATATAGCGTTTGGATAACCATAAAAATTGCTAAATCCTCAGGAGCTTTTAGCCCAAGAAAAAAAGTTCCTAAGACCAACACTTTCTGAAAAGCTTTAAGCAAAGTTATTTTAGCCCATTTGACCATTATTTTCAATTTCTATGACCCTTATCAAAATAATAAATTACAACCCTAGCACTACCTCTCATTTAATAACATTAACCATTTTTTATAACAAACGTGATGTCATACAAAAATTTTCAGTATCTCAAAACAATAAAATTTTAGTGATAAATAATTTCCGCTTTTATGCTGGTAAAATTTATTTGAAATTATTTTTGAGTATTTTTGACATAAAATATACTTAGCTAATTTTTAACTGAAAGATAAACCTTTTTTTCCAATAGAAAGGGTTTAACTAATTGCCCTTTTTTAACCTTTTACAAGATTTCAGTTCAAAGCTCCTCATCTTCTAAGCACTTATAGCTCTTATAAGTTTGTAAGACATTGAAAAAAGTATCAAAACATTCTTCAAGCTTAAAGCACCATGAGCTTAAAGTTCTTCACAAGCAAGTCACGTTTGACTTAAAGCAACCAAAAGAAGCCAATACAAACACCATAAACTCCTGAAAGTTTTGGCTCTATGTCTGCTCTCAGTGAACTTCAAGCATACATAATGACCCAATTTAAAGTTATCATAATTAATCACCAGTAAATCATTAGATGCCCAGAGAGTAGTTTTCGTTCTCTCCTTATGTCCTCAGGTGAATACCTGAACCCAGCCTGTGAAATCCTGTGATCAGCTACCAGAAAAGCTACATAGTCTAGAGAAATAAAATAAAGTACAAGGCTATTACTATTTTAATGCCATAAGTAGAGCTCTTATTACAACTTAGTCCTAATTTTGTTATTACAATCATGTCTTTGAACTACCAAAAAACTTTCAAATTCATGACCTTTTAGCATTTTTTGGAACCTATTGTAACAAGAAATATCAAAATTTTGTCCAGTGTAACAGATATGATTTTTTCCAGTCTAACAGGTATGTTAATTTAGTACCAACATGGAAGTATTTGAAAGTTCAATGTAAACGACTTGTTTATCAAAAAATGCAATGAAACTAAATAGTCAATGTGAAAAAACGATCAAGAGTAAAGAAAGTCTTAGGAGAATCACAATAGGGAAAGATAACATATAATTAAATGAATGAGATCTTACGTGATGAACATCAATAGCATCCAGGAACTTTTCAAATGCTTGAATCCACTCATGATGGTTCCAAACACGCGGAATATCAACAGAAATCACCCGGTAACCCTGAAAATTTTCCAAGCACTATATTATGGAACCTAGAAGAAAGCAATGTGAAAACTTAAAGGGTGGGAGTGCCTTCCACTAATGAGAGTGGAGACAGCAGTAGAGAAAGAAGCACCAACAGAAAAGTAGTCTATATCAGGACCAACAACAAATTAAAATTTGCAAAACAGGGGCAGCTAAGACTAAAAACATGCATCCTGGTTTTCCCACACCTATATTCTTGCAAGCTTCTAAAATCTTAAAACCATGTCACTCAGAGGTATATTTTTTAAAAAAAGAATCACTGAGAGGTACACACAGTAAGCTCGCTGAGAAAGAAAAAACTTCAAAAAAATTTCCAATTAATTTATACATTTTGGGAGTTGTTAGACAAAAAACAATCAATCAACACCACAAATACAGTATCCTTGTTGAAAATGAACTAAAAAGTTAACCAGAAATCAGCATAAGTCGACTTGTAGAAACAGGAATTCATTTCACTGTTAAAAAACCTGTTTATTGCTTGATGCAAATAGCTGGAGAAACCAAGAAAAACTATTTTATATATAGTGTGTATGGAGAAGCAAAAGGGGTCAGTGATTATAAAGGGGTAAAATTCTGTCATATTTAATTATTGCACAAGTTACAATTTCACTCTCTTGTAGATTATTAGAATTTTCAAATTTTTTACTTTTTGCGAAAATTCATACTGGTGGTTTGGTTTTTTGACATTTACATAAACTAATTAATTTTATAAGCTATTATCTTATTGTTTTTCTGTTGTTCTTCCATTTTTTATTCCTTTAATTTTGAACTTTTAGATGCTCGTGTTTAGAAGTACAAATGTGTGCACTTATCCTTTAAACTATCAGTTTTATATAAAATAACAAAAAACCATATCATAGTAAATAAATTGTCATTAAAAAACTACAAGGTTTAAAATTGAAATAAGGTCAAACTGCAAAACTAAAATTGTACATTACCTTTGAATATCTTAATCTAATTCAAAATAGTTAATTTCTCAGCTTATTCTTAAATATATTGTTTTGATTATTTTTGTGCCAAATGGGTTCCTATCATGCCGTAGTTGGTTTCATTCGGTAACTTTATGCTTAGGCTGGTTCGTGTTAAAAGATGTGTGAAAAATGCTAGCCTAGCAGGTAAAAACTTCCTTCTTTATAATATTAACATAAAAAAGGAAATATTTATTTATGCACAAATTATAAGAATTCTAAGGCATGTAACACAAGCAAAACAATATTTGACAAATATGATCTTCACAGGATGGACCTGAATCTATAGGGAAAAGAGTAATATTACACATAAAATATGATCTTCACAATATGGACGTGATCCTATAAGGGAAAAGAATAGTTTTACATGTGCATGTCTTTAGAAAATGCAATTATAGATTTATATGATAGTATAGCCAAACGCTCCACCTCAAGTAAACTCACTAATTGTTTCTGTCAATTGCCACAAATCATTTCTCTATAAAAAATGTATAAGAGAATGTTGATCAATTGCAAGTTCTTTCAACAAAGACGAAAGATTTCTTCAATTATGATTATTGCAACTCCACAAATAAACAACAGGAAGTCAAAACTATTTTTGCTCACCAGTAGGAATAATAACTCTGCTTTTACAGCTCAGCTCAAACATTGGAAGAAGTGAAATCAGGCATCAGAATCCAACTCCCACCAAGCACCAACATCCTCCGTTTGTCCATGATCAGCATTGGCCCCATTAAAAATACCACTAAGATTTTGATCCTCATTATCATCATCAAATTCATTATCTAAACAATGCACTTTTTTCTCCACTTCTGGATTGTATTTCCACTCCAGCCTTTTCAAAACATCACGATCCTTCCAGCGCCCAACAACTGAAACTGCCTCCTTCTGAGCCTTTCCCATCAGGATTTCTCTCCAAGAAAATGCAGTATCTGCAATCCTTTTTAAAGCCCCATCATTGACATCCCCCACAACAACTGTCTTCACACACCTCAACTTGGCCTCTTTTAGAACACCCACAAAATCTGAATCATCAGACACAAGCACCAAGCAGTCTGCTCTCCTCTTGTCCATCACATCCGCCATGTGATCCCTTAATGCAACATCTGCCGCCTGTGGCTTAGCAGAAACGGTTCTAATCCAGAACCCTGCCCTTTTCAATTCATCCCCTAAACAATAACCAACTTTGGGAGTCAGAATGTCCCTCGATACATTCTTATACTTCTCCATCTTCATTGAATACTTGGCCACCAACTGCACCCTCCGCTTCCCTCTTGCAGATTCTATTTGATTCATCCTCTTCTGGTGTTCTCGCTCATGAATTTGCTTAAAATGATTTATAAATTTCTCATTTGTATAAAATCTCCTCCCACAAATGCGACACAAGTATGGTTCAACTGGCTTAATCACACCATTATTTTCCAATTGATTCAATAGTCTTCTATCTTTTCTTTGCTCCCTAACAACTTGCGGCACATAACTAAAAGTCTGAGGATTAGCATAGGCAACCATGTGCCTTACAACCCCAAACGAAGATGAAGCTCTTTTGAGCTTAACAGCAGCATCATAAGGAGAAAATGAACTTGGAGGCTTGTTATCCAAATCCCAAAAAATTGCAACATTGTTCTTTGTAGTTTTTGGTGCTAAAGCTGGAGTTGGGTTTAAAGACTTAGGACCCAGTTCTGATTCTATATGAAAATATCTATACAAAACAACAACTGGGCTCACAGTTTTTGCTTGTATTGTGCACAAAATAGGGTGCCGAAATTTCGGAAACATACCTACACCTTGAGGTACCTATGAATTGTCAAAGAAATGATCGACAAAGCAATATTTAGGAAAGAAATGCATGAACAGAGATGGACAGATTAATAACCTAGAAAAAATCTCCTTTATTCATGAAGATAGAAAGAGAGGTGTCCTATCAAACCCATACTATGAAGATCATATTTATCAAATGTGTAACCAACTACAGCTTCCCAGAAAAGATTCGACCATAAAACATTGATGCCAAAATGTCAGCTTCCCAATGATTTCTTCTAAAAGCCAAAAAGGAGAAACATAAAGAATAAGTATTATGTACACAATATATACATCAATAAAACAAACCAAAGCAAACCCCACTTTATACCTTCATGGACAATGACATTATCTGCTTGTAGTAGACATCTGCTGTCCCTGCTGTTCCAGGGAGACAAATGAGTGGAGGAACAACTTTTGGACCAAAATCATAGTATCTCCACTGCTTTGTGCCAATCTGTTACAGAAGGAAAACATCTAAGTTCCATGGAGGACTCATCATAAGTTAATAAAAGCTTTAAACTCATTTAAATTAGAAAACCACAAATAAAATATTACCCTATTATACAATTTGTCCTAGAGCCATCTGGTCTCCTCTTTTTTTATTACTCAGTTGGACTTACTCATGAAATATATTCTTTTCCAGAAATCAATGCTATGCTTGTCCTAATCAATTTCCATAAAGCTGTTGATATGATTTCTTTCATTCAGCACCCCAATTGCGTTGTCATTTTATTTGAGTCCTGATAGTAGAGTTTGGTCTTTCGAATCCTTGACCATTTTTACCCATAAGTCCTTCTTTGTCTTCTCAACTCATAAATCTTCTATGCACAATGATGTTTTTACCATTTGGTTTTGGAAGTTCTCTCTCCCCGGAAGTTAAGTATTTTTTTTCTTTGAACTCCAATTTTGCGTAGGCTAAACACTAATTATTTGCTACAAGCTTGTTGGTTGAATGATGCCTAGTCCCAGGGGTGTGTGCAATGTTTCGCAAGGCTATTGAGTCTCATAATCTCGAGAACTTGGATCTGTTTATTTAATATTTTGGAGTTTCTTGGGTTTCTCTTTCTCATTTTAACGGGTTTCTTCACTCTGCTCCATGGTCTTGGCACGAAAGCATCTGTTGGATGGGGCTCCCATTGCTATGTTGTGGATGATTTAGTTTGGAGAGGAATGCCAAGATTTTTATAGATCAATTTTCTCCATTTCTGATTTCCTTGGGGTAGGTTATCTATTGTGGTATCTCTCTGAGCCAAGGCCAATGGACACTTCAAATATTATTCTTTGTCTATTTACGTAGAGATTGTTTGCCCATCCTTTATTGAATTTTGTTGGTTTCTCTCCTTTTCTATTTCTTTTTATTTTCTTTTTGGAGGATATCTACTCTTCCTTTCTTGCATTCCCCTTTTCCCATATAATATTTTTTTTTTCTGTAAAAAGAAGTTCAATTTTGTGCTTCAAGAAATGGCATCAACTTAGCAATGGAAATAAACCAAAACAAATTTTGGAAACTTTGATAACACCTTCTCTGTTATACTAATGATCTGATGATGCATCAAATTTTGGAAACTTTGGTAACACCTTTTCTGTTATACTAATAATGCTTTTTGATTTTTAAAACTGTCAAAAAAAATTGCAGTGTACTTTCCTCAACAATTCTATAGCAGAGATTTAAGTGAACTGAAAAATCCAATTACTGGACAGAGTATTTTGCCAATGACTAGGGCGGCACTGAAAGATAAAAGATGATATGACAAAAGTTCTTGGTAAAGAGAATCTATAATATCAACATCAATAATCAAGTTCAAAAGACAAACTAAAATAGAATTCACATGCAGCTGCTGCAGCCCATGATGAACCCAGTTCCAAAGTCCAAAGTTAAAAAAATAATCAGTTAACGATAAGGGAAAATATGAATGTCTATAAAGAATCTGATACTATAATTAATAAAACTAGAAAGTATTTCCACCATCACTTCAAGCTAATCACCATTAAGATGATCTATGAGAATTGAGCCCACAAAATCCATGATGACCCCTGGCCAGAAGCCTAAGATAACCAAAAGCAAAGGGCAGTCTCCCGTTACGGTATTCGCATTTCAAACTGGATCAAATGATAGCCAGCTACATAAGGTAGCTAGAGAAGTTTTAAAAACAAAATAACTCTTGTTATAGAAAGAAATGCTAACTAAAACTAAGAAAAACACAGTAACGAGAGTAAGTTAAGGAGTAGAGTCCAAAATCAGTCAAATATAAAACACAAAAGCAGATCAAATATTTGCAGAAGTCCAATAACGAAACATATCAAACACCGAAAAACATTATGAAAGCAAAAGAGCTGTCTCCAACATCAATAAACAAAAAAAAATGCAAAATTGCAAGTATATAATAGTTAAGGAAGAGAAAAAGAACCAAGACAGACAAAACATGATAAAAAATAAATAAAGAGAATTTACAAAGAAAAAGAGGAGGTAAAGAGATAAACGCACAGGGATCTTGTGGAGAGGGACCTGAGACTTGAAGTAGATGTAATCTCCGGGCGCCGAGAAGACGCCTTTCATTGCCGATGTATATTCTTCCACATCCGATTAAGATTGATGATCAACAATCTTTTCTATCGACAACCAAAAGCTGTACCTCCATTCTCTTTATTCTCATTTCTTAATTTTCCAAATAACACGTGGTTAACAGAAGTGACCGAACCGCTATGTCAACCGCACGTCAGCTTTAGATACCAATATGCCCAAAACATACCAGATTAGAATGCGAATTCTATCAAAATCTATTAATTTGAAATAATAAAACGAATTAAAAAAAAAAACGAAACAGGCAAAAATAGAAGTGATTCTTTGTTTGCAAAATCAGAGGTTTCGCAGTCATGGAAAAGAAGAGCTGAGTATTTACCTCCGAAGCAGCCTTCCTAATCTAGATCCAACGCGAGCGACGACAAGCTCGAGACGAAGAGGAGATCGTCGTGATACGGAGAGCGGCGTTGGCAGCGAGGGAGGAAATAAGAAGGAAAAGTAAGAGCTGATACCGGTTTTCTCGTTTGGGGAGAGAGTGAAGCGGCTACCGGTTGAACAACAAGAGAATGAAGACGACGATAGGTAGGAGGAGAAGGATTTATAGGGCTTTTCCTTGGGGAAGCAGATGAAGGTGAGATCGGGTGTGGAAATGAGCAGTGAAGAGAGGATACTTCCGGCTCTGATAACAGAGAGAAGGAAATAAAATTTTATTCAGCCCTGCAGTTGGGAGGCTTAGGAGATGAAAAGAAGGAAGCAAAAAAATTCTAGGGATTGGGTTGAGCAGGAGAAGTTGGTATTTTTTACGGTAGTAGTTTTTTCTTTTACCACTCACCGAAAGTTAAATGCGAAATGCGATGTTGCCGAGGCTGTAAGAAATAACAAATTGAAATAATGTTTAATTATTATTTTAATTGTGAAACATGTGATTTTTTCCACTTAATTACCAGTTTTTTAAAAAAAAAATGAAAAATGATAGTGGAAAAATCATTATTAAGGATCTGCGATCTGTCAGTTACATTTTTTTCCATGTTTAAAAAATAAATTAAATATATTAGACTCTGTCGGTTTAATTTTAAAGTAAAAATTAAATATATATAAAACTAAATGTATACACGTTAATATTCAATTTTTTAAAAAAAAATAAATTGTCTGAATTTTTTCCATTCAATTTTTAAATTCAAAATATAAAACCAACAAACAAAAATTGATTGGTGACATATTCGAAACCAATTAAAACAAAATAAACCAATTGATTGATTAATAAATTGCTTCAGTCAAATTAATTTATTCAATTTTAATTTTAACCGATTATTGTATATCTCTAATTACTATAATATCTCATTCTTCTTCATGAGAATCCTGATTACAAATCTTAGTTAATTAAAACGTATTTATAATCATTTACATTCTTTGTAAATTTTTTTAAAAAAATTAGTTTTACATGTGCGTATGCGAGATCTTAATATTTAAATAATTATGATTTTAATAAATTTTATTGACGAGACAAACAAATATCTTAATTGACGTTAAAATTTATATATTAAAAACTTAAAATTCACAAATTTTATATGATGAACAATTATTACGTACTTATATTATTTATTATTCTTTTACGCTATTATATTATACATAGGTACTTTAAGATATTGTAAGCTAAACTACAATAAAAGCCACAAAATAGGTATTATATATATATATATAATTTTATTTTACTTAACCAAACAAAATAAGAAAAACGTTTAATTATGCTAGTTAAAGTTAATAGAAGTTTGTGTTATAGTTAAAAAGGTAAGGTTGAAATTACACTTCACATTTCGAAACATACGTATTGTCCTATTAACATTTAGGGCTTACTTCATGGTATTATGCTCAGATTTATGACTGCACTTAGCCATCGATATATGTCATAACCTTGAAAACATAACCCATCTAATAGTAGGTCTGCCACTTTTGAACGTAATTATCATGTTTGATTCCTCGTAGTTTCCCCCAACATTGAATTATACCAAGATATTATGCAAAGGATTTTTAAAATTAATGTCTCCATCTTTTTTCACATAGATCCTTCCATTACTCATTTCTATTCCACCTTGATAAAAAATAATTCATGCCTGCCGTGTAAAAATAACACCACTAAAAATTTGATGACTCAAATCATGTATTGATGAGGTGCTAAACATACCACCGATACCATTTGTATACTGCGTTGTTAGAGATGAACCCACTAAATGGCAAGAGAACAGTAACCATACACATGCAAGGGCTAGCCTAAATCTAAACTTTATGCACGTGATTAGACCACTTTTAACATTTTTATCAAACATGAATTTTACATAAATAATTTACCTTTTTTCCCTACGTTCCCCATTATGATAAAAATTTGATGAACAAAAAGCCAAAGGCTATTTATAAAACAATCATTCCTTTCCTCAGGTCAAGAAAGAGGGGAATTCATAACCTCCGTGAAACAGGAAGAACCATAGCGTGAGAGAAAGAAAGAGAAGAATTTCGGAGAAACATGAAGGAACAAAGCATAATCACCACTGATTAGCTCAATTTTTTGTTTCTTAGTTTCTACTTTTCTGTGGCTTGGTTATGGCACCCAAAGAAAAAAAAATCTGAAGAAAAATTATTTCAAACTGCGCATAGCATGGACACAACATCATATGGCAATGTAACGTATAAATCATTCCCATAAGTTACTGGCGACATTAAAGAAAAGCTAGGTAGGTAATCAGAAGTAAATTGCATCCTAAAAATAATTGAAAAAAAAGGTAACTTGAAACAAAAACGTTTTTCCCTCAGCCTTCACATGCCACAAAACTAGCCGCTTGGTTATCTAACAATTATGCAGCATCCTAAACTTCCAGTAATGAGAATTTGACTATGCGACCAGAGTGCTTGCTGTTGTTGACTCGCTGCATGGGAGGAACCAGCAATTTAGTTAGACAACTAATTCAACTCAATCCCAAACCAACAGTAATGTACATCAACCTCTGATGCACAGAACAAACAAGAGTGTGTCTGACATGTAAGAAATTCAAACAAGCATGCAGAGAGTATTAGATGAACAAGGAGACGCTCCTAATCCATAAATAGGGTATATTTTTCATGCGTTTCAAGGAAAATCTAGATGATTTATTCACAAGTATCATTATTCAACAAAAACCCAGATAAAAGCATATCAGTAGAGAGACCAATAGACAAACTTTTCTTTCTTTTTATGCTGATAAATGGAATACCAACATCAGATGCTCGTGAACCCAGCAAACTTGTACCACTCAACAGACATACGACAGTAAGTGGACCAAATTCCACATGACATACAGAACTCTCTATTTCTCGTCATTCCATTATAATGATTCACTAGTCAACAACCATGTCATGTTACTCCACAAGTTCCTTTCTTGGCTTCAATTTGGTGCATTCATACTTTAACTTTGGCTTCAATGAAGTATGTAAAAGAAGAGCTCTGGACTCCTATGAATAATGTCTGTCTTTCAGCCCTTCCCTGCTTCCAACTTGGTTGGAAACCATGTTGGCTCGAGTTGCACCGAACTTTTTCTATACTAAAGCAATGCTAGAAAAATGAACAACAGAAGCATGTACTCATTTTCGTTCCTTCCTCTGGGGAAAGGACTCAGTTTCATTTTTAGTGAGATCAAAAAGGTATTCGCCACGACTCCTAATCTAAAGATATACATCTGGAGGAAAAATAAACCTTTAGAGGTACAAAATAATGGAAAAAAGAACATTAAGCTATTCTGAATGTTGAAAACGAATCCCCTGACTTCAATACCAGAAACAATTCACACTAAACCGTTAGCACACACATTCATATAACTACAATCAACACCTAAATTACCACTCGGCTAAAGCACAAAACTAGAAAGATTACACCTAGTTATAGCTAAACTAAGGTTATCATTCCATTTTTTTCATTATGAAGTCAGGGGACAAAATGCAAAAGATGCTATCTCATGATCACCATCCAGTTGACAGGACAAAACTACAAAGATTTCATCTGGTAAATGCTTCTTCTACAAGGACATCACAGCAAACTTTCAAGTCTAATAAGAAAGCAATCAAAGCATCAAATTCCATTACTAAATTATAGTCATAGTACCCTAGCAAGAACTAGTTCCCAAAAGCCTAAACATATAAGCAAAAAAATGCAAAATCATAGTTGCTTACAAATTCAACAAACAATAATTGCAATTATCTGGAACTTCCACTATTAATTATCAACCCACATCAAATGACAATTCATTCAATATCTAACTCTTAGAAATTAACTTAACATTGGAAAAGTAAACTCACTATTTCCAGACAGGAGGAAGCTTCTTAGCCTTCTTGTAGTAGCGAGCAAGACGGTGAATCCTGCTCTCTACGAGAATCAACCTGAACTTGGAATCTTTGTCCTTTCTGTTCCTCTCCAAATGCTTCCTAATAGCTACAGCCTTCTTAATCAAATGGTAAAGATCCTCTGGAATCTCCGGTGCAAGCCCTGAATATAACCGGCCACCAAAAACAAAACCGTGATTCAATAACCAATGTAGTTAAATAAATTTACTAGCGAAATTAAAAACTAAACCTCTAAAACAGCGGACATAAATGCATGTAGCATATATACAGATTAAGATGTACCTTGAGCTTTGAGAATGCGGAGGATCTTGCTTCCGGTTACGCTCTTGACCTGAGCGATACCGTGAGAATCACGAAGGATGACACCGATCTGTGATGGGGTCAGGCCCTTCTTTGCAAACTTGCAAATACTGTCTTCCACCTAAATCAGCCCAAAGGATTTTAATGCATGTAAAATATAGTGAACGAAAAGAGAGATAAAAGCGTCGTCCGATTGTTTTAGATAATTACATCTTGAGCAGATGTCTTAAGCCAGCTGGGTGGAGTTCGCTTGTAGGGCAATGCAGAGGCGGAAATACCCTTGCTGAAAAAAAAAACGAAAACAGAAAATTAACAAGTTATAACAGAAGGGTTGGAGAGGCGAGAAAACCATAGAACGAGAGAGGGACTAACCCTCGACTGTGCATGCGACCCATGGCGGCTGGCGATGGAGATGCGGGTGCGTGCCAACACTACTTTGGAAACTTCCGGTGAAAGAACCCTAATTTTAAGGTTGGGGATTATATAGGAACGAGAGAGGAGGTTTCAGTTGCAGAACCCTAGTTTTCCCAGGTGAAACGGCGCGTTTAAGATGTTAGCTTTGGGCCTTATTTTCGATTCCTTAAACTTCTGTGGGCTTCAAAGACAGACCCGGTCCAAAGGAAGGAGACCCAAAGTAGAAATTATGCTTAAGAATTTCAATATTACTGAAAATTAAGAATTTTTTATTTTATAATATAGTTAATTTATAATACTTTATTCAATAAAACTGAGTACTTAATTAATTAGTGTTAATAATTGCATTAAAATTTAAAAATTTTAGACGAAAAAAATAGTGATTGTTAGTGATTAGAATAAATAGAGAACTTTAAAAAAAATAAAAAGGGATATGGAATATGGGCCCGTCAACGACAATTTACATGTATAATACTATTACACCTAATCATTTGAAAGTAAAATAAAAAGCCCTCATGTTATATAAATATATATATATGTATATATAAGTAAATTATACAAAAATACCATGTACTTTCTTTTATTGTCTCAAATTAAGACTTTATATTTTTAAAAACCTAAACCTTTTAATTATTCAAACTAAATTTTACTAATTAATTTTAATATAAAACTCACAAGAAAATATTATCATATTTTTGGCTCAATTGAAAATGTTATGAAAAAATAACAGTTATTGCTTTTTTTTCATTTTATTTTATTTTTTACAATGTTTTTAAAGATACTTAAACTTTTCTTTTTGCTCCATTTTACATGCTCAAATTTTTATTTGAAATATTTATTTTATTTTATTTTTTTCAACTAGATGCTCAATCTTTTTAATATGAGTAATTAGTTAGTATTTATGATTTTATTTAACTAAGTGCTTTATACTTGGGCTTTTAAAGTTTAAATTTGTTGATCAAAATTAAGTTTATTTAAAGAAAATAAAAAAGGAAACTCATGGCAGGCCTCTCTTCTCAGTGAGTCTATCCACTGATTCAAATCCCACTTTCCAAGGACCCAACATCAGCACGGTCCACGGACAGAATGATGGATCGTCAAATGTCAATTTTGCTACCTCAAACGACGCCGTATTATCCACACAAAAAAAAAAGCCGCTGCGTTGTAAAAGCCACAAACTCTTAACGACATCGTTTCAACGTGAACTCCCTTCAAAAATCAAAATCCAAGACACGGCAAAGCGAACCACCCCATTTCCACCAGAGAAGGCAGGTTTTATCGACAGATATCAGACCCGAATTCGAATACGAACCCGGAGAAGATGGGAAAGGATCTGAGCGATGATCAAGTATCCTCCATGAGAGAGGCATTCAATCTCTTCGACACAGACAATGATGGCAAGATCGCCCCTTCCGAGCTCGGGATCCTAATGCGGTCACTTGGGGGCAACCCGACCCAGGCCCAACTCAAGTCTATCGTCGCCGATGAGAAGCTCACGGCGCCGTTTGACTTTCCTCGGTTCCTCGATCTAATGGCGAAGCACATGAAAGCCGAACCATTTGATCGTCAGCTTCGAGACGCCTTCAAGGTCCTCGATAAGGACAACACGGGCTTCGTCGCCGTCGCCGATCTGCGGCACATCCTCACCAGCATCGGCGAGAAGCTGGAGCCCAAGGAGTTCGATGAATGGATCCGGGAGGTGGATGTCGGGCCAGACGGCAAGATCCGCTACGAGGATTTCATTGCCAGGATGGTCGCCAAATGAGATGGTTAAACATTTGTCCTTTTGTTATTATTTTGGTTTTGCTTCTTTGGAAGTCAGGTTCGATTGTTTTCTTTTCCTTTCCTCTTTATATTTTAGAGGCAATCGGGGGTTAGGGCTTGTTTGGGTTTTGCTGTGATGGATTTGGTATTGCTGAAGTAATGCTAACTTTTGTTATTAGAGATGCTATATTATTGTTTGTTGCTTCTGGTAATTGTGTGTTTGTAAAGTGTATGGAGGCTACTTGCTGTATTTGCCTGATTATTATTGTTCCAGCTGAGAAGTTTAAACAGAAACTAATATGATTTGAATTCATTGTTGTTCTGATTAGGTGCCCAGATCTTTAATTCTATTATTAATTTCATGCTCAAAATATTGTATCCATCTTCATGCTTTTTTTATGATTTCCAGGCACAGATTGAGAGAATGCTGTGGAATTATCGATTTATTACTTTAATCTCTTGAGCATTGTTATATTAATCTTATGGAATCAGCGACAAGAGGAATAGAAGATCTTATGGTACATAGCCAAAAGCCTTTAGATATTGTGATGGCTTTAGATTTTCTAGTAGTCTTCAACGGAGCTTCTCAATGAAATTGCTGTTTCAGGGAAGAGTTTTTGGCGCACTGAGAATAGACTACTTGTTAAACTTGGGTATTATTGATTTAAGATCTCTGGTTTCCAATAATGCTCCATTTACTATTTAATCATGGGGATCTTTTGTGGGGTGTGAAAATCTTTCAGCGGTATTATGCACATGCTCTTTGATATTTACAGGTGTTATATCTAGTCTCATGGGTATTAATGGTGCTCAGAACAAGAAGCACTCTTTTGCTTGTTTTTTTTTTTCTTAACTCTTTAGATATTATACCAGAAACATTGCTAGCAGATACTGACCCTTGGCACCAATTAAGGTTGAAAGTTGACTTGGGCAGCCTTATTAATGCTAATGTTTTCTTGGGCTACTGCTGTGCTTTTAAGATTGATTATGGAAATGGCAAACCGGTTCAGAGAATATTTGTGGGTGATGATTTTGCTGGTGAGTTCTAGCTTGCGCCAGTTGGTAAAGTCATGGCAATTGGGCTGGTTGTGAAGCTGTTTTCTTGTTGGTAAGAAGTGTCTTTGCTTTAAAGGAAAGTTGGATTATTTAGGAAGAGATTAATCATCTTGGAGAACTTTTTTGGACTGTCAAAGGGGTTTTATCTTCTCATGTTGATTCTTTTTCCTTGATATGGAAATCATCTAGTTTCTAGTCAATTAAGGTTTTCCACAAGAGAAGTTACTTTATATAGCGGCTACTTGCTGATCTCACATTATCTTCCCATTAATTAATGTATACCATTTGCAGAACATAATTTCTCACTTCTTTTTGTTTTTTAAGAAGAAAAGCTTTTAATCAAGTGTAATAATGAAAAAACTTGGTGCAACCCCGGATTGTGGAGAAGTCCTGGCCTTATATAGATGCTGCAAATGGAGTTTAGGGAGAAGTCAAGCAAGCTAAATGTAAGGGCCTTCAAATTTAATATAATACTTCTGAAATAATTTTTTATTTATTTAATTATTAACTTAAAATAAATAATTATTTTATTTTATTTTTATTTAAGTAAAATTTTAAGATAAAATGAATTAGGGATTGAGATTGAAAATAATTTTAAGAAAAATATGTGAAAATTTGAGTTCGAAAAATATTTTTTTAAAAAAATGGAAATAAGGAGTCAAAATGTAAAAAGAGAAAGTTCGGCCACAAGACTGCCCAGTCACCAGTTTGACGAACTAGAGCACACCGCATAACAAGACACGCTGATAACGGTGACATGTGCGAGGCTACACAAACGATCTGTGTGTCTTGCAATCGGACAGCCCAAGATCGATCCCACGCACATGGACAGTCCGGATTTGTTTCTCCCTTAGGCACAATCGAACAGTCGAGATCAATCGCGATGAACAGTACAAATTCGTTTCTTCCTTAAACGCGATCGAACAGATGAGATTGACCGTGATAGACAGTCCAAATCAACGCATGATTGGTATAAATACTTCGTGTCACACGGGAGCCCAAACTCTAGCCGCCATCCCCTATCGGAGAAGAAGAACCAGACGTCGGAGAAGGAGGCCTACCGCCGCTGCACCGAAGCCACTACCGGTCGCAAAAAAAGTTAAAAATTCTCCATACCTGCTCGGAATCGAATTCTGAGCACCCATATGGCCAAATCAAAGCAAGAATGATGGCAAGTGAGTCGAAAACTGCGAGTAAAATCCAACTAAACCATCGCGGCCAAACCCCTAAAATACTTCTGATGAACCCCTTCCCGCTTCTCGTTTCATGCGATTTTCTGATCATTGTGTTTACCGTCCTTTTCAGTGCATGTTAACCGGAAAAAAAAAAAAAAATCTCAATCGTGAATGAGGACCAGCGGAGCCGCCGCACTCGGAGGTCCTTCCCTGCTGGTAGGTTCAATTTTTGTAATTTTTTGGCCAACCAAATTCTCATAACATGTTTTTCTGCAGAGATACATACAAAATCGGATAGGCCAAGGCGAACCGCCGCCGTAGGCGCCAAAAATCAGCATCGAAGCACGGTGCAGCCACCGTGTCAAAACCTCAAAATTGGTCGGAAATGATTTTGGACACTGATTTTAGATTTTTGGGTTATTTTTAGGTACGTAACGAGTGTTTTGAATTCTGTATAAAATTTCAGGGAACCCGGTACTCGTTAGGAGACGTAATAGACAACTCGATGTCTTAAAATACCGATCCGGATAAGGATCTCTCACCTTATTGTTTGTTACGGTAAATTAAGATTTAACGATGTATAATTTCATATTTTTATGTAAAATTAAAAAACTCTAAAAATAATTACATGTTAATAGTGGAGCCGGAACTAATTAGTTTACAATTGTCTTGATTTCCTGTTTATTTTTCTATACTGTTCTACTTACTTGATTTTCGTATAGTGCATGTTTTTAATTTATAGTTTAATGGTTTTATTAACTTATCTGGTTATTTTAGTTATATACTATCAGTATGAATATAATTTAATTGATCTATGAATATGATATGAGATATTAGTATGCGTTTATTAGTTGTTTGTTGACGAAAATTTATACGTGAAATACTTACTAGTTACTTAGAGAAAGGGAAGACGGACCAGGTACATAGGGAACTCTACCGTGACGGGGCTGAAAAGTCCCTTACTGAAAATGTTTGATAGATATAGTTCACCCTCATATCGGACGAGGTATTGAAGCAATGAAATATTTGACATCCATTACCGAATAGGGTATGGGGATGACTTGTTAATTGTAAAATTGAATATTAGATTTATGAGTAGGGAGGACATCCCTATAGAACACCAATGGTACTAGTAAGCAGGTAAGAAAGGAAATATATTGTCTCTTGTCCTCTTATGTGTAAAAGTGAAAAGTGGTATGGATATGAATTTTCATATATTGTTTTTGGAAAACTCATTACGGTGAGTATCAAACAAATGTCTTCAAATTTAAATATATTTAAATAAAGTAAGGACTTCATTATTTATTTTTATTTATTTATTAATTTTTAGTTTTCTGTATTTGTGATTAGTGTGATATTCTTACTGAGTTAGTATAGCTCACTATTTTATTAATAATTTCAGATTAAGATGACTTGAATGCAGATTCCGATCAGTAAGAGGGTTGTGAGTAGTTCACTACCGGACTCCCTTCAAGTGCTAGTAAAGGTTGTCTTATAATACTTTTGTATTTATTTATTTTTTATTCTTTAATTACTGTTTG
>NW_019014663.1:834397-844784 GCF_000150535.2 Carica papaya | reverse complement strand
CTAAGGCTAAAATGGGCAACCGAATTAGCGAAAGGACAGGTCAGGCTTATTTGACACAGCTACTAAGATTGGCTAGGTTGTTACCACATTATTTTAGGCATAGACTAGATGAAGCAATGCAGCCTTATGGTTTTTGACTTTTTGCATTCTCTGGTCAATTTTAAAGTAAGAAGGAAAAGAGCTGACTCTGCAAGGAGTTTAAGAAAAAGGAAAAAATTGCAACAACTAACACCAGGGACATTGAATAAGTTATTGGTGAAAGTTAGACACACCAACACTGGAGCGATCTTCTATGTCTGGGTGGCTGAGAGTGACTTAGCATCAAGGGTTAAAAAATCAGAAGATCAGAACTAGAAAGCTGACAGACTGGAGATGAAAGAAATTTCCAGAGTTCTGACTGTTTAGAAGATGCATTTGCAAAGCCCACTGGTTTACCCTCGGCTCGAGCATTTGATCATTCTATTCCTTCGGAAATGGGAACTTCACTAATCAACTTAAGGCCCTACAAGTACCCTCGTTTCCAAAATATGGAGATAGAACAGCAAGTCAAGAAGATACTAGACGATTCAATAATTTAGCCAAGCCATGATCTGTTCACATCTCCTGTACTGTTGGTTAAAAGAAAGATGGCTCGTGGCATTTTTCTATTGATTACAGAAAATTGAACGCCATTACAGCCAAAGTCAAATTTCCTGTTTCCGTGATTGACGACTTGCTTGATGCATCTACTCTAAAATCAATCTAAGGGCCAGCTACCATAAAAAAGATCGACCGGGCAAATTATTGAAGAACTTGACTCTGATGATGAGAAGGAACAAGAAGATAATGATAAAAAGAAAGTCAATCGGCAAAAGACTACCACTTAGACCGAAGAAGCTTGATTCATGCATGTCTCCAAAAAGGTTTCTGAAGGAAGTGTCATCAAATGGATCCCTTCCCCCCAAAAAACTAGACAACAAACTCTGGGATCCCTAGAGCCCCCAATGCCAACAAAGCAACCAATTCCCCCAAAAACAGCAAAAGGGTCATGAAAATAAAAAAATGGATCCCTGCCACCCCTTCTTCTCTGCATTTTCTGGGATCTCTAACCTTTGAAAAAAAAAATGAAGTCCATCTCAACATAAACTTGTGTTAACCATATAAAACAGAATATTACCAAAAACACTAGATATGGATGCGGAAGAAAATATGAATAAGGACAACCAGAAGAATGTGAATATGCATTATGGGCTAACGTGCAACTTATTTATCATACACAGGGAAGTAGCCTACCACTAAGGCAGCAAGATACTGAAAAAGAAACTCTCACATTAGTACCCCTAACATCCGCGCCCTCCAAGTAAAAAACATCATCAAGCATTTTCTATGCATATAAACTGCAAACATAGTTCCCCCATCGCACAGATATTTGCCCTTTTTTTTGAGAGAGAGAGAGACAAAGAGGAAAAATACATACATTTATTTATCTATTGAAGGTTATCACTTCTAAAAGGAAAACACAAAATACCAAAAGAAAAAGATTCAACTACAGCACGCCCAAGGACATGGTATCATAATACTCATTCATAGCATAATTCTGTTAAATACAGTTAAAAGATTATATTTAGTACCATCAGATCAACAGTATCCTGTACGGACTGAGTTAGGGCAAGAGCAAGGTGGCACACAGAAAGAAAATGGGAAAAATACCAGCAAACCACTGTTGGTTTATTGGACGAGAGCTAAGGCTAAATGGGGAAACATATTTGAAACAGCTACTAGTATTTTTATTCTGCCAGCTGGCATTACAATTCTATTAGTTTGTTGTGGATTTCCTTTCTGTTATTGCAATAAGTCATCAGTAGCTAGTGGTAGAATTAGGGATGTAATGGTACAGAATGAATCAATAAAATAGGGATGTACAGCTACAGTACAGATCAATAAAATTTATCGAAAATCTAATGAGAAACCACTGAATCATCAGTACATCTCATCCTAGTCTCTCATTTGTTCTGTCCTTCTGCACCTCTATTCTTCATTTTATCGACCCTATTTTTCTTCCTCTTCACTGACTACTGTGTTGTTTGCACTGAATGCCCCTTTTTGGGAGTATTTTCTCTATTAAATAGAAAAGGATTTTCTGAATACATGCCTCTAATTAAGTTGATTATGCTTAATTTACTAAATCAACTATTTTAGCTCTACCTATGCCTATAAATAAACTAACTATTTACAGCAATAATATTGACAAATAAGGCAACAAATATTACAATTAAATAGATATATAGTCTAGTGACATCCGAATAGTGATAGTGAGGACCACAGGAAAGGCTGCCATGACTGACCACCAATGATTGCAGCAGCTGGAAGAAGCAACGTGCAGTTTTCACCAAAAACCTCAAGGACCTTATGACAGAGGTCTATCAAACCATACAGACAGCCCAGGATAAGGTGAAGCTACTTGGGTTGGACTATACAATCCGATAAAAAACAGGAGCGGACACTAAGTTGGGAAATGCATTATCAATAAGAGAACATAAAGCAATTTCTAGAACTGATTAAGTTGAGCAGGCTGCTGGTGGAGAGATCAATACTGTTATGATAACGGTAGAACCTATTTGGTCATTGGAGGTGGAAAATAGTTACAAAGGGGATTTAAAACTCTCAGCATTGGTCCAATAACTGATGATCAACAAAATATCAAACTTCCTTATCAGTTAACAAGAGAAATCCTGCATTACAAGGGCATAAATCTTAGTAGGAAGACAACCAGAAATGTGGCATAAAATCATTCAAGCTTGTCATGATTCTGTTCTAGGCAGCCATTTGGGAATAAGGGCAACATAAACCAGATAATGAAGCAGCACTTCTTTTGGCCTGGCACAAAGGAGGATGTAGTGGGATATACATGTTGTCGTGACACATGTCAGTGCTGCAAAACAGAAAAGTGCCACTACCTGGATTACTACAGCCTCTACCCTTTTCCGAACAAGTTTGAAAGCATATTCTGATTAACTTTCTTGAGCAACTACCGAGGTCAGCGAATAAGGAAACTTTTTTTGGTGGTGGTTGACAGATTCAGCAAATATGACCACTTCATTGATACCGCCCTCGAGGTAGCTCAAGTCTTTGTGCATAATGTGCACAAATTACACACTCTTAAGATCACAGTAACCAATACTGGCAATATTTACTAGTCTTTTTTGACAAGAGATCATGAAGCTGATGGGGAGCATCCTACATTTGAGCTCTGCTTACCATACAAAAACGGGTGACCAAACAGAAAGAGTAAATCAATGTCAGGAAACTTACTTGAGATGCATGACTCATAGGAACCCAAAACAATGAAGAAAATGGCTTAGTTTGGCTGAAAGGCAGTACACCCACCATCCTAGCCTTGAAATAAGTCCTTTTCACTCTACAGGTTTTCATTCTCCTAATTGTATGGACACCCTAGAGATAGACACACTGTCAACGTAATTGGAGTAATTTATGGGTGAGCGGCAGATGATGAGTAGGTTGTTAAGGCAATAGCTTTAGAGGCCCATAACCCGGTTAAACAGTTTGCTGATAAGAATAGAACCAAGTGAGAGTTTGAAGCAGCCCTATAAGCAGAATTCTGTGGCTCAATGCAAGCATTTGAAGCTAGCTGCCAAATTCTTTGGGCCCTCCACAGTTGAACAGAAAACTGGCCTTGCAGCATACAAACTTAAGTTGCCTGAAAGCTACTCGCATTTACCCGATCTTTCACATGTTAAAACTCAAAAGGAATCATCCAGGTGTCAAAAACAAATCAGCAAAGGAGAATTATAATTGAACCACTTCAGGTGCTGCAAGAGAGGATTTTCAACAAGGAAAGAACTATTAAGTAGGTTTTCGTCCATTGAAAGGGAATGCCCACAGAAGACTCCACCTGAGAAGATAAGACATATCCTACCCATCAACTTCCTGAGTTCTTCCTTGAGGACAAGGAAGTTTCACAAGGGGGGGTGGAGGAGTAAGGACTAACTTAGGGCAAGGTGAAGGTGACGTGCATTAAAAAAAAAAGGAAAATAACAGCAAACGACTATTGATTGACTAAACGAAAGCTAAGGCTGAAATGGCTAACTGAATTGACAGACTGACAGGTTAGGTGTACTTGACACAGCTGGTAGTATTTTCTTTCTGGTTATTGCAATCCTGTTAGTTTGTTGTGGATTTCCTTTCTACTATTGCATTTGGCATTGCAGTTCTGTTAGTTTGTTATGGATTTCCTTTCTATTATTGTACTGAGCCGTCAGCAGCTAGTGATAGAAATAAGGAAATACTAGTATGTATATCAGGAACCATTATCAAAAATCTAATGAGAAATTATTGAATCATCGGTGAATTTCCTCACCCTATGGAAATCTATTATTGTACTGAGCCGTCAGCAGCTAGTGGCAGAAATAAGGATGTACTAGTATGTATATCAGGAACATGTATCAAAAATCTAATGAGAAATTTTCAAATCATCGGTGAATTTCCTCACCCTATTCTCTCATTTCTTCTCTCCTTCTGCATCTCTATTCTTCCTCTATTCTTCATCCTATCGACCCTACTTTCTTCTTCACAACACACAACACACTCGAGTCAGGTTTTATGTCTAAGGCTCCTGACATATCCATGAGAGCACAGCATCCAAATATTCATTCACCAATAGATCTTTTTTGAAATATCATTCACCAATAGATCTGTTAGATACAGTTAAATGATTATATTTAATGCAACTAGCTCCTGTTAATATAGTTGAATGGTTATATTTAATGATTGATGTAAAAAGGAATATGACATCTGAAGTTAAGGGCACAACAGTAAAATCCAGAAAAAAAACCTACTATAACTAATCATATTATAACTTCACAAAGAAGATAAAGCAGTGTAATAAAAGACCGCCACTCAAATCCTACCACGATCAATCACACCAAGATCTCAAAGAAAAAGGGAATAATAATCGCACAGAGATACACAAAGTTATTTCAGATTCTTGAGGAAAAGATTCATTTGAACTTTAGATGAATCAGAAGAAAATTATCTAACATTCACCTATTGATAAAAGGAAAAATCCCCTAATTTGATAAAGAACAACAGGGTAATGCATGAATTTTTTTAACTTCTCTGTCTCTAGAATCTAAATTGGCTATAAAAAATCAGGAATGCTGCCATTATGCTATAGATGTCACTCCAAAAGATAGATAAATCAAGTTCTATAATCTGAAACAAGAAAGTTCAAGTCTTGGGAGCAAGAAAGGAGAACGAAGGGCAGATCCCATATCTCACGTTTCTCATCAACCAATAAAAGCATCAATACAACTGCAATTATTGCAATCTGAAGTAGATGGAATTACATAAGAATATTAAATCAACTAAAACATTAATCCACGTGATATTAAAAATTCTAAAACTGCCCCCTGCAGGATTACATAATCAAGATAGAATCTTGTCTCCACCTTGAAAGAAAAATAAAAATTTGAAGCGAGAATTTCCTAAACATTAAAAAAAAAAGAGAAGATAACTATACGGAAAAAAAAAAAGAACACCGTGAACTACGGGAACTATATACAATTTTCTCGGCTTTTTTTTAAAAAAAATTAAATGATTTAATCATGCAAAGGATTAATAATCACGATATACATCATCATACAAACAGCTCGTTCGAAGACAAACCCTACTTATCAACTTAAAGATCCATGGTTTACAAGCTTAAAAACGATAATCTAGATCTTTCTTCAATTCATTGATCAACGGAAAATCTTGAGGGGGAAAGATGAAATATAGACGCCATCAAACAAAAGCACATAGATAGAGCCAATTCATCGATCAACGGAAAATCTTGAGGGGAAAAAATGAAAAATAGACGTCATCAAACAAAGCACATAGATAGAGCCAATTCATCGATCAAAGGAAAATCTTGAGGGGAAGAAAATGAAAAATAGACGTCATCAAACAAAAGCACATAGATAGAACCAATTCATCGATCAACGGAAAATCTTGAGGGAAAAAAATAAAAAATAGACGTCATCAAACAAAAGCACATAGATAGAGCGAGAGATAGCACCTCTGAAATTTGATAAAACTGAATGATCTGAAAAGATCACAAACCCTTACTGCAACCCGCAAAAGAGCTCTCTAATTTGAACGCGGAGTTAAAAGAAAGAGAAAAAGAAGAGCATGAAAGGCTCATTATGGGGATTTCAGAAGTATATAAAGGACGCCATGGAAACGTGGCCCAACCACTTTCTCACACGTGTCACCACATCACTGGGTCTTTTTTGTAACAGTTTCGGAAACGTCAGTTCATTTTCATTGTCTTAAACAAGAAGTCCGTTTGTTATAACTTGTAATTAACCGTCTAGTCGGTTGATTGAATCATCTAGACATAGTTTCCTCTTTATTCTGGCAAATTAGTTTCTCTATAAAACTTTTAAAATTTTAATAATAAAACATCCCATAAATTATTCATAATAATTTTTTAGGCTAAATTATTTATAACAGTTTAATATAATATCCTATATAATAATTTAATATTATATTAAGAACACAAAATTTGTCCTTTAATTTTGCACTTAAAACATACATTTTATTATTATATTTATGTAATTATAAACATAATAATAAAATGAAGGGAACGCAATTAATTAATATTTTATAATAGACATAATTGTAATTATATTCGTTATATTATATAAATATAATAAACGGTAATATTAAATTATTATTTAAATTTAATAAAAATATTATTTTAAATAAAAAAATTAAATGAATATAATAAATAAAATATTATCTGACCCCATGATTTCATGTCATATATTTATGTAACATTTTATGATAATTATTAATTTTATTTACTATAAAACATTAATGATGCATTCCTGTTATATTAATAATTTATTATGCAATTAATCATATCCTCTTTAAGCTATATCTATGAATTGCATGAAATTAGACTTCCATTAATCTATTTACACTAACATAATATACCTTTTCTTTTATTTTGTGATGATAAGGCTTTAATAAATTCTCTTGTTGGGCTCTTTCTCAGAAATATATATATATATATATATATTTTGCTAGAGTAATAAAAGCATATATAGATGTTATATAGAAAAATATTTTTATGAGATAAATAGAAATTCAGAACACAAAAAAAAAAAAAAAAAAAATTATTAATTGTATTTATTTTTTCAAAAGGAGATTGCTTCCTCAAAAAGTAACATTCTATTAGCTGTAAAATTAATTCAAATTTAATTAATTGATTACTGTAAAATGTAAATTTTAAATACTTATTTAACTTCAGGTTGTGCAGCTAATTTAGATTTATTTAATTGATACCTTTGTATTAACATTACTTTCAAAGTGTACTTTGAATTTAATGAATTGAAAAGTTATAACTAACAGTAATTTAGTTTACAAAGTAATTAGTTCATATTATTTATCAAATTCTAAGTTCACAAACAATTTCAGTATATTTAAACCTCATTAATACATTAAATTTCTAAATTTTGTTCTAAAAAAATCCCTAATGCTCCTCATTTAATCAAGGATTCACATGCATTAAATATGAAACTCCTGAATTTGGACAAACAGTAATCCAATACTAATTTCTCTATCTGTGGTTACAACTGCTGGAATGGATCCAACTCTGGTCTCGTTGGATATTCCAACCCCTGAAGCACAGACATGTGCTTCAAATCATCTTCTGAGTATGCAGGGATGAACCAGTATCTCTTATCTATCCCCAACACCTGATTACCACCAAATAATAATAACCTATCATTAAATTTTCATTGTCCATGGAGGATTACTAAACAAAGTAACTGCATATATGGGAACTAACAAATTCTACATATATTATGATGAAAAGGGAAATATAGTCTTCGATATCCATAGTTGAATACGCAAAAAGATCCGGCATCAGTTAATGTATATGGATAGTTTATTGTAGTAGCATGGTACATGATAATTCATGTACCATTTTTTGCATGACCTGAGGTTAAGTTTCCCTGAATGTATAGTTGTTGGATCAGGATTCAAGAGGGTCTAAGCATGTGCGGCGTACAAATTGAAAGAATGAACTTCATTTTACTAGGAGCAACTGCAGCCCGGCCGGCCATCTCATCATCTCAACCCAGTTTCATACTAAAAGCTTTCATGCAGGTTAATTAAAGAAATACGATTCATTTCCTAAGTTGGTTGGAATTTCACCAAAGGACATGATCAACAAATATCCCTTGTTAAAGTCAAAACTGAAAGTAGGAAGTCTTAATAAACTTAATCATGCTGGAAAAGCAATTTGAAGATCAGCAAAAAAAATCACCTAGATATCAGGTTTAGGACCTCAAGTTGACCAAACAATACCAACATGATCTTTGGCAAAGCCAAACCTGGTTTTCAAAAAAGTGAATGTGTTTCTAAATCATGACCTCCTCCACGCCAAATGGCAGAGATGTGTTTTAACTCTTTATTGCTTTTTGTTCTATGAAATTTTAGTTTGCATGGCAAGGAAAACTGTAACAGAAATTACTTATCTCAAATCACCCAGAAATAATACAGCAGAAGATATTAAAGAGGGAATGGAGGAAATAACCTGCTCAAAATTTTTCTTCCTACCAATGTCATAACGCCATTTAGGAGTTGTTTTCTTTTCATATGTCTGAAAACAAGAAAAATCAGCAATAAAAAAAACTGTTGGAGAAGCATCAAGAGGAACAGTAAATAGCAAAAGACAATTACCTCAATAGTTGTTGTGTTGGCTGCCACCAATACCATATGCATAATCAGAAATCCCAAAACACTCAACGCAAATGCTAAGTTCAAAACTGAACTAGATCAGCAGAACAAAGTTATGAGTTTAAAAATAGTAGGAAGAAAAAAGACCAGATTCAGAATGTAGATATAAAAATGTGTACGCATGCAGATACATATTTCTACAACTTACCAAAAGTTATAAAAGTGGTTATAAGGGCCCCTATACTTCCAGTTATCTCGCCATCAGAGAAAAAAGGAGCAAAAACGGGCAGTAGAGATAAAGTGACGAGAGTTGTCTCTAGAAATGTGTAAAACTGCATGGAAGTTGAGAAGCAAAATTACTCAGTTCTTCTCTTACAAAAGATCCAACAACCCAGCCATGTCATTCACTTTTATTCAGTTTTAATGAGGTTAAGAAATAGATGCAATTGTTAGAAAACATGCAACCAAAATGATAATTATTTTAGTAGTTCAATCTACCTGGAGAAACATAAGAATCACAAGGAAAGAAGAAGCTCTGCCTAGGGGCATATAAGTTTCTAGATAAAGCACATAGATAATAATCATTAGATATGGAAGGTGAGTGACATAATTATTTCAACCAATTCATAGAATATGGTCATATTAATAGTACTGTAATGGGAAGTACTTGCAAAGAAATTGATGAAGAATAAAATATTCGGCACATTTATGATATGATTTGGTCTTTTAGTGCAGAGAATCTATTCCTTCTAACTGGTCAAGTAGTACGGGTTTCAAACATGTGCTAACAGCATAAGGTAGGCTAAATAGTCTAGAACTTCCTGAATTTTATGTCCGCTTCTCTTTTCATTTATGATTGCTAAATAGGAAATTCCATCCAAGTTAGGTAAAGAATCTAATCAACAAAAAGCTCCACCTTAAAAGGTGTATCTTCTCTATAGTTAATCAGAATGAATCTCCTTGGTCACATTATCTACAACTCCAGTGCTTTAATTGTATCAGCCAATCCTCATAAAACTAGCTTCATTTTCATGTAATGACAAATACATCAGGCAAAGGACAGCAATACCTCAACTATGAAGGAAGAATTCACAGCTCCTAGTCAAATGCATTGCCCAAAGATGAAATTTATCATATCCAAGGTTCAGAATTTAAATAATAAACAATGAAACCCTCAAGGGCCTAGGTTTAAAATGAATGCTTAATGATGAGAAACACCATTAGGAACAAATTATTCTAGTAATAAACCATGAAAACCCTCCAATGAAATAATAAAAAACTACCTAAGGTTCAGATTTTAGAAATAAACATTGAAAACTCTCCTCAATGAAGGTTAAAAATGAATCCGTAATGATGAAATACACCACTGTAAACAAACTATTCCAGTGATGAACAATGAAAATTCCCCAGTTACATAACAACAAATAGTCCAAGTTAAATAATAAACAATGAAAACTCTCAACAGCTTAGGTTTAGAATTAATGCTTAATGATGAGAAACAACACCACTAACAAACTAATCAAGTGAAAATAAACAACGCACTAGTAAAAGATTTTGATTATTTCCTGTAATCTTAACCTTCTAGAACAATAGTTGCTTAACCAATTAACACCATATGGTATCAGACCATGTGGCCGTCAATTTAATCTCTAGGTGCTCA
>NW_019014663.1:810089-823832 GCF_000150535.2 Carica papaya | reverse complement strand
GGTCGGCCTCTGGTTCGTCTTCTCCGGCGAGCGGCTGGCGGCTAGGGTTTGTGGTCTGGTGTGGGGGTTCTATTTATAACCCCTTGCCTTTTGATCACAGCCGTTCATTTTGTTTTAATCTGGGCCGTTCGTTTTTGATTGAATCTGGGCCGTCCGTGCGATTGAATCTGGGCCGTCCGATCGCGTGATTGATCTGGGCCGTCGGATCGCACCCACGCGGATCGCCAACGTGGCTCCTTTTGGAGTGACGCGGTCTTGCCACGTGGCAGGCCCTGGTTGGCCGGGTGCTGACCGGGCTTGCTGACGTGGCTGCTGACGTGGCCTTCCTTTTTTTTTTTTTTTTTTTTTTCCCTCCTTTCCGGGTGCTACAACTCTCCCCCCCATAAAGAAATTTGGTCCCCAAATTTGCCTCATTACTCTTGATCAAATAGATGAGGATATTGGGCCCTAAATTCTGATTCCAGCTCCCAAGTCGCCTCCCTAGGCGTGTGGTTCTGCCACAAGACTTTTACAAATGATATTTCCCGGTTACGGAGTATTCTGCTTTCTCGGTCCGTGATACTGACCGGTACTTCTTCATAAAACAAGTCCTCTCGGAGTGAAAGCGGTTCATGAGCCACGACATGAGAAGGGTCCGGATTGTACTTGCGCAGCATAGATACATGAAACACATTGTGAACCCGGGAGAGCTCAGGGGGCAGTGCAAGTCTGTAGGCAGTGGTACCAATCTTGTCTAAGATTTCAAAGGGTCCAATGTATCTGGGGTTTAATTTTCCCCTTCTGCCGAACCTACTAATTCCCTTGAAGGGGGTGACTTTAAGAAACACACGGTCACCCTTCTCAAAGGCCAGGTCTCTCCTCCGGGTATCAGCATAGCTCTTTTGCCTACTCTGAGCTGTCTGGATGTTCTTCTTGATCTTAACTATCTTGGACGTGGTTTCTTCCACTAAATCCGGGCCAAACAATCTTCTATCGCCCACTTCCTCCCAACAAATCGGTGACCTGCACGGACGCCCGTATAGCGCCTCGTATGGGGCCATGCCGATGCTTGCTTGGTAACTGTTGTTGTAGGCAAACTCTATCAGGGGTAGATGGTCGTCCCAATGGCCTCCGGAGTCAAGGACACAAGCTCGGAGCATATCCTCCAGCGTACGGATTGTCCTCTCTGATTGTCCATCGGTTTGGGGTGGAAGGCAGTACTAAGGGACAGCTTTGTTCCCATAGCTTGCTGGAAACTATTCCAAAACCGAGAAGTGAATCGGGGATCCCTGTCGGATACCACTGTTACTGGGACCCCATGCAGTCTGACTATTTCCCGGACATACATTCTTGCCAACTTGTCCAACGAATCAGTCATTCTGATGGCCAGGAAGTGGGAAGACTTAGTGAGTCGGTCAACAATTACCCATATGGCATCGTGTCCCGATCGTGCCTTGGGTAGTCCCGATACGAAGTCCATGGTGATGTGTTCCCACTTCCATTCTGGAATCGGTAAAGGCTGAAGCAACCCCCCTGGGCGTTGATGTTCTGCTTTGACCTGCTGACATACCAAGCACTTAGATACGAAGTCGGCTATATCTCTCTTCATCCCATTCCACCAGAATCGGGGTCGCATAGTTTGGTACATTTTTGTACTTCCTGGATGCATGGCGAATCTTGAACTATGGGACTCTGTCATGATGTCTCTTTTTAATTCATTGTCGTCTGGGACACACATTCTGTCCTTGAAACGAATCAATCCGTCGGCAGAAATCTGAAATTCTGAGTTCACTCCCTGTTCTGCATCCTTCTTGCGGTTTACTAGGGCGGGGTCGATTGACTGGGCTTCCTTTATTCTTTGGATTAACTCGGGTTGGACTGCTAGGTGGCTCAAACATGTGGCCCTCTTCAGATCTTGCAGTCGAACCTGCTGCGTGCCCCAATGGACCTGCATTCCGAAACCATCAGATGGGCTAGGGTGCCTGCACTCTTCCTACTGAGGGCATCGGCTACTACGTTGCCCTTACCTGGATGGTATAGGATGTCACAATCATAGTCCTTGAGGAGTTCCATCCACCTTCTCTGACGCATGTTGAGATCCTTCTGAGTGAAGATGTGCTTCAAACTCTTATGATCGGTGTAGATCTGAAAGGTCTCTCCATACAAATAATGGCGCCAGATTTTTTTTTTTTTTTTTTTTTTTTTTTTTTTTTAAGGCGTGTATGATTGCGGCAAGCTCCAAGTCATGGGTAGGATAGTTCTTCTCATGATTCTTTAGCTGTCTAGACCCATATGCTATAACCTTTCCATGCTGCATCAGGACACAACCCAGGCCCAGATAGGAGGCATCACTATAAACTGTATACCCTCCTGATCCACTCGGTAGAGTCAGCACGGGTGCAGTAGTCAGTCGCTTCTTCAATTCGAAAAAAAACTCCTTTCGCAGTTCTCATTCCAATCAAACTTTGCATTCTTCTTTGTGAGTCGGGTTAGAGGGGCCGCTAGACTGGAGAACCCTTCGACAAACCGGCGGTAATAACCCGCCATCCCTAGGAAACTGCGAATTTCCTTAACTGTTGTCAGCCTTTCCCAACCAAGTACCGCTTCAACCTTTTCGGGGTTCACCGACACCCCTTCCTTCGATATAACATGTCCTAGGAAGGCGGTTTGCTCGAGCCAAAATCCACACTTGCTCAACTTTGCATACAACTTCTTTTCCCTGAGTACCTGGAGGACTTGGGCAAGATGATGAGCATGTTCTTCTCTACTTTTTGAGTAGACTAAGATATCATCGATGAACACGATGACAAATTTATCCAAAAACTCTCTGAAGATTCTGTTCATTAGATCCATAAAGATGGCCGGGGCGTTGGTTAGCCCAAACGGCATAACCAGGAACTCATAGTGTCCGTACCTGGTTCGGAATGCCGTCTTGGGGATGTCTTCTGCTCTCACTTTTACCTGATGGTAACCTGATCGTAGATCTATTTTAGAAAAGACCTGTGCACCCTGCAACTGATCGAAAAGGTCATCAATCCGGGGGAGAGGATACTTGTTTTTAATTGTTACCTTGTTTATCCCTTCTATAATCAATACACAGTCTCAACGTTTCCATCTCCTTTCTTTGCAAAAGTAACCCCCGGCACCCCATGGGGAAATGCTGTGTCTAATGAAGCCACTGTTTTGTAGCTCAGTGATTTGTTTCCTTAGCTCTTCCATTTCGATGCGGCTCATTCGGTAAGGAGCTACCGAGATGGGTTGGGTTCCTGGCTGTAAGTCTATGGTGAACTCGACCTCTCTGTCCCCTGGTAGACCGGGCAGTTCATCCGGAAATACGTCTGGAAAGTCTCGGACTACTGGAATCTCTGGGATACAAACTTCCTTCTTGGGTTTACCTAGTTAGGGAAAATACAATATCAACGCACTGGGAATTAAGAAGAAAAGAATTTGTCATTAGGGAGAATCAGTACCGAATAATTTTATTAACTTGTAAATGGCTCCTCGTTGGGAGGATTAAATACAATCTTTTTATTAAAGCAGTCTATGGTGGCGTGATACGCCGCCAGCCAATCCATTCCTAGGATTACATCAAAATCCCCTGTGTCTAACCCTATCAGGTCTACCCTCAATTTTCTATCTGCTATCTCCACGGCACATGCCCTGTAGACAACCTCTCTATGAAGCCGGGGTCGATCAAGGAGGGAGCGGGGTCCCGAGGTAAAGGAACTGGGGCCGGCTGAGGGTGAACTGGGGGACCCTGTGGTGGCGCCTGCTGATGGGGTGGGGGCACTGGAATATGCTGTGGCGGCGCCTGCTGGTACCGTGGCTGTGGTACAGGGTCGTACCGCGGCTGTGGCGCCGGGTGGTACTGTGGAGGAACAGGCTCCTGCCGGGGTGGCTCGGGATCAGCCTGCTGTAGCGGGGGCTCAACCTGCGCTAGCGGAGGAGGTCCGGGTAACTCCCTTCTCTCCTCTTGCCTTTGCTGGGCAGCTACGAGAGCCTCCACCATCTCAAATAGTCTGTCTAAATCCTCCCGAAGCGAATTATCTTGGGCCGCTTGGTTTAGTGGGGGCCTTCCTCTCCTCATTCCCGTGTACTCGTTTTCACAAGGAATGATTGAGTAACGATATATCGGTGAGTATTACTCTAAGGCATTATTGTGTAAGGGATGGGTCCGAGGAAATGCGGCTCTGATACCAACTGTAACGGCCCCGGAAATATTAGAAAGAAATGAGTATTTAAATATATCGAATGCGGAAGCGAGATCAAAATTTCAGTTAACATCCCTTACACGAAAAACTAAAAACGTACTTAAAATATAAAAGATTAAACTAACTAAGAGAGAAACTCGAAAATAAAACTATGAGTATGACTACAGAGTCTCTAGGCATCCCCTTCGTCGTCCTCCTGCGGAACGGGCTCGGGAACCATGTCTTCCTGATCTGAAATGGTTAAATAAGGAGTGAGCTACACTAGCCCAGTAAGAACATCACGATATCTCACCGTCACGGAGGTAAAGGTGGGTAGAAAACACAAAAAGACCAATGGAGCATAATTTACAATAAACTCGTTTATTAACATGAAAACCTTTACCATCCACTTACCTCGGTGGAATTTATGAAAACAATATAAGAAAAATAATAACATTATCATAATCATGGGATAATATAAGCTGTAAAACATAACACTTATCACGCCTCTTGTAATTCAATCATTGTACAACATATCCTTTTTATTTATGATAAAACTTTTACCAGCCTACTAGTATCCGTGGGGGTCCATAGGGGTTCCGCTACCCGTTAACCTTTAACATTCATAATCAGTTTCCAGGGCCGTCCCCATACCCCGTCCGGTATGGGCGCCAAAACCATGAACCTCAATACCCCGTCCGGTATGAGGGTGAAACGGGCCGTCCCCATACCCCGTCCGGTATGGGCGCCAAAACCATGAACCTCAATACCCCGTCCGGTATGAGGGTGAAACGGGCCGTCCCCATACCCCGTCCGGTATGGGCGCCAAAACCCTGAACCTCAATACCCCGTCCGGTATGAGGGTGAAACGGGCCGTCCCCATACCCCGTCCGGTATGGGCGCCAAAACCATAAGATCTCCATACCCCGTCCGGCATGTGAGACCACAATCCCGGTAGGGTTCCCTACGGACCCGGTCCGTCCACCATCTCCCAGGATATCTAGTCAGGCTAACCCCATAATCCAATTATCAGTCTACACAATCTTTCATTTTCCTTTTCCTCAATAAGCATCATCAATTCACATTTAAGAAAGCAAATCGTAATTCATGCCAAACAGACAACATACAGTATCAGTTCTTCAGTCTTTCAACCCATAAATAAATAAAACAGTAATATATGCACTCGAAACTATAAAATGAACACATCAAGCCTCATAATGCATTTAATGCTGTAAAACAGGCCAAATAACAGTAAATCATAAATCACACTGGACTCGGGCTCCATTAGCAACCTTAAGCAATTTCACACATGCGTTAATTCAAGAAATACCGTTTTATCATTTTGAACTTTAATACCGTGATAGGAAATAAGGTGAGGGGTCCTTACTTGTTTTCGGGATCCGAATACGATTCACAGTGCGCCTGCAGGCTGTCCCTAATTTTCCCTGAATTTTTCCCAGGAAACTGAAACACACTAACAGTACCTGCACGTGTTCCAAAAAAAATCCAAATTAGGCCCAGGGCCTCCTTCGGCCCAAATCGCAACTCCGGCACGGCGGCTCCGCCGTGCTCCGGCGACGGCGCCGCCGCTGGCGGCGGCGAGTCGCCTCGGGTTGGCTGTTTTCGGCCGTTTTCGGCCACGCTCGCATTGGTCCTTGTCAGAAAACAACCCTAGGGCCCTCGGGGGGCCAAAAAATCACGGAAAAACGGAGCTTACCGGCGGTGGCGCTCTCGGGTGCAGCGGCTCTCCGGCGAGGTTCGTGTTTTGGTGATTCGGCTCCGGTCAACCTGTAGAGAAAAGAATGGTGATCACGGTGATATAAAAATTGCATCGAACGGAGGCCGGGAAGGGCCTCGTCGGAGGCAAAAACCGAGAGGGGGCGCGGCGGCGCCGCTGGGCTTCGGCCGCGTATTCCGGCCGTTTGGCCGGGATTTCGGCTTCGATTTGGCCATAGGAGGAATCAGTGGGGAAAAACGAGTCGGGGGTATGAAATTTACCTCGATCGGCGGTCGAAAATTTCCCCGGTGCGGCGGCGAGTGGCGGCGGGTGGCGGCGGTCGGCCTCTGGTTCGTCTTCTCCGACGAGCGGCTGGCGGCTAGGGTTTGTGGTCTGGTGTGGGGGTTCTATTTATAACCCCTTGCCTTTTGATCACAGCCGTTCATTTTGTTTTAATCTGGGCCGTTCGTTTTTGATTGAATCTGGGCCGTCCGTGCGATTGAATCTGGGCCGTCCGATCGCGTGATTGATCTGGGCCGTCGGATCGCACCCACGCAGATCGCCAACGTGGCTCCTTTTGGAGTGACGCGGTCTTGCCACGTGGCAGGCCCTGGTTGGCCGGGTGCTGACCGGGCTTGCTGACGTGGCTGCTGACGTGGCCTTCCCTTTTTTTTTTTTTTTTTTTTTTTTCCCTCCTTTCCGGGTGCTACAATAGAAAAAAGAATGAGATAACAATAGAAAAAAGAATTATTATTATTTTTTCGACACTCTCCTTTATGCTCACCTTTTACTCAGAGGGAGTAGAAAAATATTCTCGTATTTTGTCCCACCCGACAGCCAATCTATAAATTTTATTAAATGAAATAACTCTTTCACAAATTAGATTCAAAATTTATAACTTCAACGTTTTATTGATAACGATATTATTAATCGGTCATGCCACATGAAATGAAAGATGATATTTTCTCATAGTAGCTGCCTAGTTTTAATATGAAAATGAAACGTCATAAAATGGTGGACGTAAATGAAAAACTCAGCTGCTGGTAAACTACGTATACATATATCCTTATTGTCCATAACCCAAAATATGTATATATATAAACCCAAGTACAATTCAATATTATTTTATATCTTTAATATGTAAACCACAAATTTTCAGAATAGGAAAAATTGATTTTGGCAATCCGTCCTTTTATGACATTAGATGCTTAATCAACATTTTGTGGGTTTTGCTAAGAAACTCATATACGCATGGCACTCGCAAACTACACACACACACATATATATATGTAAGTAAGTATTTTAATTTTCCTTAATGAAGTGAAACTTACTGCGCATTGATTTATTTATAGGTGAAAAGATTGCATCCGACGCTGTATCGTATAAATGATGATATCTCTGGTTTGGAAATAATTGCTTCGTTAGTTTACCTCTATAATTAGTATATGATGGTAAATACAACTTGATTCTGCATCACCCACCTCCTTTACGTAATTAAATGCCTACCCAATTTATACCAAGTTTCATTCTTTTAATTCTTGGTAAAAACTTCGGGGTAATATTGTGTACAAGTGAATTAATTTAATTTAAATGAAAATTAATGTAATTATGTTTTCATTTTTTTATATTTAACATGTAAATGGTAACCATTATAAAATTCTTGTTTCACGTGTCTTTTTTTTTTTTTTTTTTTTTTTAAGTTATCGTATTTTTTTAGTTTAATATTTTAATTAAAAAAATCTAATTATACTAAAAGATAATAAATTCGTTTGATTTTATCAACATAATTTCATTGACGTATCAGCAAATTAAATTATTAGTTCTAATAAAGTAAACATTATAAATTAGTCATCACTGACAGTTCATAATATACTCATTAAATAATAAATTTATAATATTTAAGTAGAATGTAAAAGTTTTAACTATCGATATCGTATAATAGATATAAAGTCTATTTTATTATTTTTTAAATTTTCTTCTAGATTTAATTTATCATTTTTTCAAATTTATAATTCAGCATATTTACTAATTATTTACAATACATATGAAGCTTATAAGTCAAACACACACATATATATATGTTTGTGTTTGACTTAGTTATGTCTTCATTTTACCACTGTAATTTTTTTTTTTTTTGGTTTTAAGAAACACAATGTTTTTCTGCGTATATTGTATTGTACTTATATCCTTACTGTATTTTTGTAATTTATCATATTAGTTCAAAACCATAATTTTAATTTCTTGTCCTTTCTCATGTAGAGTCTTTCTTTGTTTTTTTTTTTTTTTTTGTTATTCTGTATTTTTGATATCACATAACTATCAGCTAATACATATTAAAATATTATTTAATGCTAATTACGAACTTAGACTTAATTAGCAAATATTTTTTATTTTTTTTATATAGCTCGGGGCTCATTTGTAATTATACCAAAACCTTGAATTTGTTTGCCTTACTACATCTTAATCAAACATATTATTTAATTATTTTCTAAGAACTTATAAAATCTTATATATTTTTAATTCTATCAAATAGTGGAGTAACAATTTTATTTGCCAGTAAATTTATTTATGCTTTTGTAAAATTTGCTTTCCTTTTCGAAATTGGTACTAATTTGCATGTTATACGATGTGCAAAATGTGGTCATACATTGGTACGGTTGACAAGAATTTACTTAATTTATTATTGGAGTTGTATAAATAAATATTTACTATTTGGTGGAATATTAGGTTAAAATAATTAAATGGGTAAAATTTAGGATAGGGATTATAAATAAATTGCTTCCCAAATCTCTTATTAATTTTGGGGTGGATGATTTTTTCTATTGAATTAGAAAATAATTTAATCTGAATATAGAAAAAATTGTGGCAAAACTATCATAATGTTGAGGTCTATTTCTATAACTTAAAATTAAGTGTGTAATTGTGAAATAATTAATATAAAATGATATTATAAATTTAAGTTGATTTCATATTTAATTTATTTTATTTTTAGGTATTTTATGATACTTTTATTGATAGGTGTAAATATAAATTTATAATTATAAACTTAAAATTACAATAAAACTCGATTTAATTATGATTTTTACATATTAAATAATTTTAATAAGTAATATATTTATTAAAAAAATACTAAATATACTCACATCAGTCATTTTTTTTTTCCTAATAAAGTGATTTATAATACGAATATAAATTAAAGTAATTACAGTAAGATTCTAAAATTATAATATACAATCTGGAAAAATAATTAATTACTGAATTGAAGATAAAATTTTGTAACCGTAAAAATTTTTAATTAAAATTTCATGCACAAATATCTAGCCGTCAAACGCGCTGTCCGTTCTTTTCGCCTCACAGCGCGTGTAAACCCTTTTTTTTTTTTTTTAATTTACCGAGCCTCTGATCCTCTCTTTACCGCCATAATTACAAGACGACGAGAATACAACCTTAGAAAAGATAACTGATTGAAACTCCACACTACACACTCTCAGAGGATAACAAAACTGAAAAACGCCCACGTATACATATATTATATGTGTCTATATATGTATATGTGTATAAGTATATGTGTAAATGTATCTGCCATCAGTCGAAGTAAATTCAAAAACCACCTCCCAACAAGATTATATGTATATGTATACGAGTAAAAACCACCTCTCGACATAAATGTTATAGCAGACTCGTCAACAACCATGCCACCTGCATCTTCGTCTTCTCCTTCCTCCTCCAAATCTCTCCCTCATCCCGCCCACCAATCTCCCCGTTTCACCCCAGTGAGTATAATTTCTATTCTCTCAACCATTTATAATCTCTCTGCTTGTGCATTTTTCATTTTTTTTAATGAAAAAATAAGGTTTAATTTGATTAATTTCTAGTGGGTTATTGGTTAATTTGAATCTAGATTCAAGAATGTGAAAGAGAAGGAGATGGTTGCAGTGAAGAATGGAGTAAAAGCAGAACAACCCCCGGGAGTTTGGATATGGGAGTGACTCCAACGCACCGTTTAACCCCTCTCCACGAGAAAAAAGGTAAACCCAACAGCAAGAAACGCCATGAATCCTGCGACGACAATAGTTTTGTCGACGGCGGCTCTGTGTCTTGCAACAAGTGCAGACCGAACTCTCATCGCGACAAAATCTCTGTTGTCCCTCTTGACAACGGCGCTGTCGGCAAAACCTCCTTCATTTCTAGCCCCAACGGCATCTTCCGCTCCATCTTCCATTCTTTAACAAGGAGAAGCCCTAAAGCGACAAACGAATTAGCACCCAGAGAGGAGCAATGGAAGATTGCCGTTGCTGAGCTTTCCCAGAAGCTTATTCAGGCGACAAGAAAGAGAGACGAGGCTTTGCTGGAAGCTTCAAGGCTAAAATACTCCATGGCCGAACTTGAGAAGAAGCTTAACAAGCTTGAAATTTATTGTCATAGTCTCAAGTCTGGACTCGAGGAATGTAGCAGTAACTCTCCCTATAGATCATACGGGATGAAAGTCCAAAACGGTGCGTTTAACGAAAAGGTGATCGAAGTATTCTTGGTTTGCGTATCAGAAGCTAGATCCTCAATAAGGATGTTAAGCAAGTCATTAACTATGCAGTTAAGAAACTTGGGTGGGAAAGTGTTTGAGAGAATATCTCTTCTTCTTCAACCTTATGATGTGAAGATTTCTTTCACGAAGCACCCAAAAAGCTTACTTTTGTATCTGGAGGCTCTGTTGAATAAAGCTTTTTTTGAAGATTTTGAGTCAATCGGGTTCCAAAAGAATTCCGCAAACCAGATACTGAATCCCGTGGAACGCTGTGAAGGAAACTATGCATCGTTCTTGGAGTTGCAGGGGCTGACATGGGAGGAGGTTTTGAATAAGGGGACAAGGCATTTTAGCGAGGAGTTCAGTAAGTTTTGCGATAGGAAAATGAGTGAGATTGTGAACATGTTGGGATGGAACAGAGCTTGGCCCGAGCCATTGTTACAAGCATTTTTTGGTGCTTCAAAAAGTGTCTGGTTGGTTCACCTTTTGGCTAACTCCCTGCACCCTGGCCTGTCAATATTCAGGGTAGATAAGGGGGTGAGATTTGATTCAGTTTACATGGAGGATATGGGCGGAGACAGAGCCAGAAAGCTGGTCCCAACCGTGGTTCGGATCATGGTGGCACCTGGGTTCTACGTCTATGGCAACCTGGTCAAGTGCAAGGTGCTTTGCAGCTACTACAGCAACAGCAGCAGGGACAACACCATTGACGACCAGGGTTAATTAATTTATTCCCATTAATTAATAGTTTCCTATGCAATTACATGTGAATTTTTAATTAATTACGATTATGAATTGGGGTTTGGTTTGAAGATTCTGGGTCAAAGTTGCCATTTTTGTTACTTCTCTTTTGTTATTTTATCAAGGTTTCTTTTGTTGGCATTACTAGATTCTGAGTTGTCTGCAAACTTGATGGAAATGGATCAAAGGGTCCAAACTCATAACAAAAAGCGAGGTGGATAGACCCATGTGGAACCTTGGATGGTATATTCATGTTGTGAATGAATTTTGGATTTTCTCTCATTCATTCATATTATTATACACACACACACACACACACACACACACATATATATAATTAATTTATCCTTGCCATAAAAGTTCTTTCTTCTCTCTTAACTTGCTGACTGTTGTACATTTGGGAGTCAACTCACAATCTTATAATTAACCTGAGAAATTATCGCCAATCATATCCACCATAGCCTCTCTTTCTTTAACCCATTAATCAAGGCTATATATAGTTTTTTAATTATGCAAAACATTGCGGTTGTCTTAATTACTTCGGTTTAAATTTTGTCATTTTGTTATATCCACCTCGGGTGAAGATTTCTGCTTTTTGGATTAAGTTTAATTGGATTTTTCTTGTTGGACTTATCTCTTTAAATTAGAGATAATTAAGTCTGACACATAATTTAAAATTTTAATTAAAATTTATCTTTTATGTTTATTTCACATTAAAATAGGAAAACTACTAAAGTTCAATTATATTTGAAGATTCGTTACTTAATTTTATGTGTTTCTTCAATATGTATTATAAATTTTTGAAGAGAACACTACTCTTAATCCATATATGCATTTAAGCATGTAGCGTATATTTAACTTTATTTGATTTTTTTTTCTTTCATTCACTTAAGCATTGAAGTTGGCATAATTCCAACCTCTTACATTTGATTTTTCTCTTTCACTATACTTAAAATAAAAAAAAATAGAGTGTCAAATTTAACATACCATATATCCACATAAATGAAATCATAAATTATCTAAAGAAAATCAATTATGTATCGAATTGCAAACCAATTAGACTTGTGATTCGGCCAAATAGTTGGAGTTTCAAGCCAAAAACCAACCAAAGTAGGTGATATAAGAGATCTTATGCGACTTATGGCGCATTTGGCTGGAGCGTAATAAATTCACTTAGAACGGAAAACTATTTGCCGATTAGTTGTCCATCTGCTTAATGAAAAAGTTTTTAAATAACCAGAGACAGGTGAAAGAGGTCAAAGTTAGATGCAATGTAAGTTACAACCAATTGTAAACCAGCTCTGCAAGGTGGCAAGCTCTAGAAGCTGGCACCTGAAAATATAATATGGATGAGTCAATCTATGACTCTGACTCAAAGGCAAGCTACGAGTCTGTTTTTTGTGACTCAAAAGAGACGATAACAAAGGTTCTATCTAGGAGGATACTATGTTGTCGATCACCGTATCTAGCTAAGCTATTGGGATGTCAAAGTGTATATATCATCAAACATCACCGAACTTGATATATTAGAGATAGACGCCCATAATGTAACAACCACTATCACCTCCCGAGAACTGAATAATCCGAGTTTGAGTTTATCATAAAGGATTGCAAGAAGATCTTAAATCTAAAACCATTTTCCATTAACTGGATCGAAGACAAGAAAACGCAGTGAGACACCGAATTGCTAAGATGTCTGCTCTTACCTTAGTTTTCATGTATGGGAGACCTTATCCCCGCTTATGATATGTAATATCCGAACCCGAAAAACGGTATGGGATAATTTTTTCTTATTAAATTATTTTTTAAAATAATTATTTAATTTATTTTCTTTTTATTTAATTAAGATTTTGAGAAAAAAATGAATTAAAGACAAGATTAAAAATAATTTTGGAAAAAATGGATGAAAATTTGAGTTCGGATGATGCTTTTGAAAGAAAATTCAGAAACAGGGGGTTAAAGTGGAAAAAGAAAAAATTTGACCATTTGGGATGGCTCAATCAGCAACCCCGATGAACAAGAGCACATCACGTGTTAAAACACGCTGACGTCGGCGCCACATGGGAGGCCACGCGGGTGATCCACGTGTCTGGTGATTCGATGACCCAGGTTCGATACCACGCGCGTGAACTGTTCAGATTTGTTCCTTTCTTAGGCGCGATCGGACGGACAAGATCAACCGTGATGAACGATCAAGATTCATTTTCTCTTTAGGTGCGATCAGACGAATGAGATCAATCACGATAAACGGCTCAAATAAACACAGGATGGGTTAAATACCTCGCGTCGCAGGGGAACTCAAACCCTAGCTGCTAGCCCCCGCCGGAGAAGGAGGCAGACCACCGACCGCTGACTGCCGCCGCACCGGAGCCACCGCCAACTGCTAAAAAAGATAAAATTTTCCCTTACCCGCTCGGAATTCATTTTGAGCATCATTGTAGCCAAATCGGAGTAAATGAGACGGTGGGTGAGCCAAAAACTACGGGCAAAGCCAAACGGAGTTGCCGCTGTCAAACTCAAAAATTCCTCCGATGAGCCCTTCCCACTTCTGGTTTCATGCAATTTTTGATTATTTGTTCACAGTCCTTTTTGTG
>NW_019014663.1:785175-804042 GCF_000150535.2 Carica papaya | reverse complement strand
TCACTTGGGTAAGGGTAATCTGTAGTAACGCACTCAGCAGAAAAAATACAGATATGTTAGTTTACTAATAGTTTCTGAATGCAGAGTAATAGGGGCTGCACAACAAATACGATTTTCAAGACTTGAAGAGAGTTACATACTTAGCTCACTTGATTATTTAACCCGAATTGATACAGAGAATAAAGGAAGCTCAATCCACCGATTTCAGCAGCTATCAAGAATGATGCAAAATATAGAGTAAATTCAGAATTTTGAGTCTCTATCGATGGGTTACTCAGATTTCAGGATAAAGTGTGTATTCTAGATGACAGTGAACTGAAAATGGACATCATAACAGAGGCTCATAGCTAAAAGTTCATCATGCATCCTATAAGTACTAAAATGTATCAAAATACGCGACCCCCAATTTTGGTGGAGCAGGATGAAAAAATTATTAGCCGACTTTGTCTCCAAGTATCTAGTATATCAACAGGTTAAGGCAGAGCATCAACACTCAGGCGGGCTACTTCAGCCATTACCAATCCTAGAGTAGAAGTGGAAACATATCACAATAGATTTCGTGACAGGGTTGCCTAAGACAAGCTTAGGACATGATGTCATTTGGGTAATTATCGACCAACTCACCAAGTCTTCTCACTTATTGACTACAAGATGACCGACTTCTTGGACAAGTTAGCAAGAATGTATATCCGAGAAATAGTCAAGTTATATGGAGTTCCAATGACAGTTGTATTCGATAGAGACCCCATGTTTACTTCTCAATTTTGGTCTAGTTTTTAGCAACCCATGAGAATGAAATTGTCCCTTAGTATCGTATTCCACCCTCAAACTAATGGACAATCAGATAAGATAATTCACACACTGGAGGATATGCTCAGAGCTTGTGTTCTAGACTTTGGGAGCTATTAGATGATCATCTACCTTTGATAGAGTTCGCCTACAATAACAGCTACCAGGCAATTATTGATATGGTTTCGTACGAGGTATTGTATGGTTGCCCCTGCAGGTCACCGATCTGTTGGGAAGAGATGGGTGATAGAAAATTATTCGACCTAGATCTTGTGGAGGAAACTACAGTCAAGGTAGTTAAGATCAAGAAGAATATCCTGACATATTAGAGCAAGCAAAAGAGTTATGCATACACCCCAAGGAGGGATTTAAAATTTGAAAAAAGTGATCGAGTATTTCTTAAGGTCACTCCTTTTAAGAGAATCAATATGTTTGGCAAGAGAAAAAAATTAAATTCCCAGTTCATCGGGCCATTTGAGATCTTAGACCGAATTAGTACGACCACCTACAGATTGACACTACATTCAGAGCTATCTAGGATTCATAGTGTGTTCCACGTATCTATGCTATGCAAGTACAACTCGAACTCTTTGAAAAAAGTGATCGAGTATTTCTTAAGGTCACTCCTTTTAAGAAAATCAATATGTTTGGCAAGAGGGAAAAATTAAATTTCCGGTTCATCGGGTCATTTGAGATCTTAGACCGAATTAGTACGACCACCTACAGATTGGCATTACATTCAAAGCTATCTAGGATTCATAGTGTTTTCCACGTATCTATGCTATGTAAGTACAACTCGGACCCTTCACACATCCTGTCCCACAAGCCCTTTTTCATTCAAAGAGGATATATCTTATGAATAGTTGTCGATAGGCATTGTAGACCGGAAGATTAGAGTATTTTACAACCGATAAATTTCCTTCGTCAAGGTGCTTTGGCAAAATCATACACAGGAAGAGGCCACTTGGGAACTGGAATCTAGCTTCAGGGCCTAGTACCCCTAGTTGTTCGACTGAGTGAGAGAGTGACCAATTTGAGGGACTAAAGTTTTTTAAGGAGAGAAGAGTTGTAATATCCGGACTTGAAAAGTGGTCCAGAATAATTTTTTCTCATTAAAATATTTTATTAAAATAATTATTTATTTTATTTTATTTTTTTAATTGAGATTTTGAGAAAAAATGAATTAAGGACGAGATTAAAAATAATTTTGAAAAAAAGGGTGAAAAATTAAGTTCGAACGGTGTTTTTAAAAGAAAAATTAGAAACAGAGGTTCAAAGTGCAAAAATAAAAAATTTGGCCACGTGGGATGGCCCAGTTAGTAGTCCCGATGAACCGAAGCATACTATGTGTCAAAACACACTAACGTCGGCACCATGTAGGAGGCCACATGGGTGATTCGTGTGCCCCACGATCCGACGGTCCAGGTTCAATCCTACGCACGTGAACAACTCATTTTCGTTCCTTTCTTATGCGCAATCAGATGGACAATATCAATCACGATAAACGGTCTACATTCGTTTCTTACTTATGCGCGATTAGACGGACAAGATCAATCGCGATGAATGGCCCAGATCGACGCAGAATGAGTATAAATACCTTGCGTCACAGGGGAAGCCAAACTCCAGCCGTGAGCCCCAGCTGGAGAAGAAGATTCAGGCACCGAAGAAGGAGGCCGACCGTCGACCGCCGTCGCACCGGAGCCACCGCCGACTGCCAGAAAATGTAAAATTTCTCCATACCCACTCAAAATTTGATTCCGAGCATCCATGTGGCCAAATCAAAGCAAGAGGGACAACGGGTGAGCCAAAAATCGCTAGCAAATCGTGGCTAAGCGGCCAATGCCAAAATCTAAAAATCCATATGATGAGCCTCTTCCCGCTTCTTGTTTTACGCAATTTTCTAATCATTGTGTTCACTGTCTTTTTTTGTGCAGGTTAGCTGAAGAAGGAACCTCAGCCGCAGAGGAAGACCAGCGGAGCCACCACACCCGGACACCCCCCACCGGTATGTTCGACTTTTTTGTAAGTTTTTGGCCAACCAATGCTCCTAACGTATTTTTCTGCAGAGATACATATAAAACTAGCCAAAATCGGCCAAAATCAGCAAAAACTGGCTAGACTGAGGCGAACTGCCACCGTGGGAAGCGAATCTGACGCTGGAGCATGGCGGCGCCGCCGTGCTGGAACCCCAAAATTAGCTGAAAAGTGTTTTGGACATCGATTTTAAATTTTTGGAGTATTTTTAGGTACATGATAAATATTTTAGATTTTGTAAGAAAAATTCAGGAAACCTGGTACTCATTAGGAGGCGTGGTAGACAGCACGACGTCTCGAAACACTGCTCGGAGTAATGATCCTTCACCCTATTTTCCGTTATAGTAAATTTAGGCTTAACAATGTATAATTTTATATTTTTATAAAAATTTAAAAAATCTTAAAAATAATTACAGGTCACTAGTGGAGTCGGAACTGGTTAGTTCACAATTATCCTGATTTTTTGTTTATTTTTCTGTACTGTCCTACTTGCTTGTTATCGTATTGTGCATGTTCTTAATTTATAATTTTAATTGTCTTATTGATTTATCTGGTTTATTCAGTTATCTGATTACTTAATCCTTTGTTATGATAAGCTATATCGTCGGTATAAATGTCGTATAATTGATCCGTAAATATAATATGAGATATTGGTATGCGTTTATTGGTTGTTTTGTTTGATGAAAATCTTTATGTGAAAGACTTACTGGGTACTCAGAAAAAGGGTGGACGAGCCCAATATATAGGAAACCCTACCTAAACGTTACCTCAGTTGGATGGGACTGGAAAGTCTCATACCAAAAAAGGTTTGAGAGATGTTATTCACCCTCATACTAAACTGGGTATCGAGGCGATAGAATATTTGGTGGCCATTACCTGATGATGTATGGGTATGACTGGTTAATTGTTAAAATATGATATTTGATTCAAGAGTAGGGAGGCATCCCTATGGACCCCCAGGGGTACTAGTAAGCAATTAAGAAAAGAAAATTGTCGTCACTTGTTCTCTTATGTGCGAAAATAAAAAGTGGTATGAATATAAGTTTTCATAAGTTATTTTTAAAAAATTCATATCGGTATGTAAGAAACAAACATCTTTATGTTAAATGTATTTAATTAAAGTAAGAGTTCCATTAGTTATTTTTTTTAATTTTTACTAATCTTCAGTTTCTCGTATATGTGATTATACTGAAGTAGTGTAACTCACCACCCAGACTCTCTTCAAGTTCTAGTAAAGATTGTCTTATAATACTTATTTATTTATTTTTTTTAATTATCATTTGACTTTTAGAATGGACATTCCTATAGCCCTGTTGGACATTCTAAATTATTGTGTAAGGAATGTAAACCCTAATTCTATTATTCGTTTTTGCATTTAAATTATAACTTTATTTTCTTTAAAGTTCTGGTCCTTTACCTATGAGATATTACTTTGATTACATTAATGAAATACGTTTATTTAAAAAAAATTAAAATGAGGAATCTTCCTTATTGATCATGCATGGTCTCCTATATGAATAATCATTTATATTAAATAATTTTTTTGTTGCCAAGAATTAAGTCTAGTAACTTTGAATACTTTATGAAAAGTAACAGAAATAAACAATTATCTCGAGATCTTTAGTTAAGGTAAAATATAGAAAACTAGCTTCAACAACTAATAAAATTATTTATATTCCATTATTACTTTATGAGTTTGGTTTCAAACTACCTATCAAATCTTGCCCATATTATTTGTGATAATCAAGTTATAAAACACATTGCATCAAATCCTATCATTTCCATTAACGCACAAAGTACATAGAAATATATTATCATTTCATTTATGGTAATCTATACGTAGGAAGGATCAAACTTCTACTAGTTGGACTTTAGCATTAGCTTGTTAGATTTGTTTATTAAAACTTTGCCAATTATACAATTTTTTTACTTGATGTCCAAAATATTTGTCATTAATACTTACAACCAATCTTGAGAAGAAGTGTTGAAGTTATACTTAATTTTATATTGCTCATGTGAGTTGAACACATGGAAGCTTGCGTATACATAAGAGCCTTTGCAATCTTCTTGTAAACTATATGAACACAATATATTTCTTTTTCATATCTCCTTCTCTATTTCTCTCTCTTTGGACTGTTGTTCCACAACCATAAGAAGCTTAAGTATGCATTAAGAGATATTAATTAGAATTTTCTAATTTATTTTGTAAAGATGTATTTTATTTTAATAGAGGTTAGAGGAGAAGATATAATGAAATAACTTTTTTTGAAGAAAAAGGTTGAACTTATTGAAAAATACAATGTTATTTTTTTTAATGTTTTTGAATGGAGAAAAATATGTCGATATCATAAAAATTTACACAGTCATATTTTCTAGAAAATGCCAATGTATAATCCAACCTGACGCCGAATTATATATCAAACTATGCATTAACACAATGCTATCTTACGATGTAAGTAAAAGGATATTATTATTACATGCACATCATTACATTAAGTAAATTTAAACATGTGAATGAAATAAAAATTCATTAAAAACAGAAACACAAAATTTATTTCTTCCAACCATAACTTAATTATTATTATTATTATTTTTCTGAATATGGATACATATTAGGTAGATAATTTAATTATTAGTGTAGATTAGAAAGATGTGTGACCCAAGTTCTAGATCTTAATTTATTTTATTTTCTTTTACAGGATAATAGTTATATTTATTTACGTAAGGCTGATAATTCAATTTTAATATTTGAATTGAATTATAAATAATTATTTTTCCCTTATCGTTTAAATGCAGTAGTTTGTTTTCAGATTAAGGGAACACTTCAAAAAAAAGAAAATAATTATTTTTCCCTTATCGTTTAAATGCAGTAGTTTGTTTTCAGATTAAGGGAACACTTCAAAAAAAAGAAAAATAAAAGAAATGACTTGTTCTCAGCTTAAGACAAATTCTAATACAGGAAGCTTAGAAGAAACTCCTCAAGGACTTTATACAATTATAGCTTCCGACTGAAAAGACGAATGTACCCTTATTACTTTGGGACCACTATGAATGGAATTGAGGGTAAAGAAGTCATTTCAGTTACACGAAAATTAACCATCGACCAAATGACTGGTTCAATTTCATTGCCCGAGCTCGATACGAAACGCGAATTGCCGTTTCGATGTTGGGGTTAGTCAACACGTGAAACCCACGAACAAAAGCCCCCCCACCATTTAACAATTGCAGCTTTGAATTACACAGCATTTTCTTTCCCCTCTCTTTTCTCTCTCTTTCCTCCCGTTCCTCTCTGCATCGATCACTGCACGATCCCTTGCCACTTCGCTCATCTTGGCCTTTTGAATCCGTTGGTCGACGCAGACGAGGAAAGAGAGGAAGCTTGAAACATGTCCTACTCGGATTCTGACTCGTCGTCTTCTGGTGGCGAGTACAAGAATTTCAGACAAATCACTCGTGAACGTGAGTCCCTCGCTTCCCTCCCTCGATGTTCCTTCTTATGTTCACTTTCCCTTTTTGAATTCTAATTAACTAAAACTACAAGCACCTAATCTGATTGTTGTTGATTCAACCGATTTCTTTTTGTTGTTTAAATACCTAGTAGTCGCTATTTAATTGCGGTTTTCCCTCTTTCTTTTCTCGTTAATTCTAGTGATTTGCAACTTTACTTTTGACGCTTGAGGTTTTTGCGGCAATTTCTGGTGATTTACTTTTAAGAAAAGCAACTGATCAAGTAAGATTCTGTGTTAATATTGAATGTATGCCAGTAATCTAAGGTGACTTGGTATGATGACTTATTTAGATTTATCAGACACAGAGCTTGATAGCCGTGTTTAATTTAAAATGATTTGTTACGATGAATTATTTAGATTTATTGGATACAGAGCTTAATAGCTGTGTTTTCACTAAATCTAACAATAAAAGAGTACAAGTAATAGTGACTTGGTTTCTACCAAGTTACATAAAATGCACCAGGAAGGAAATGTGTTCAAACTGTAATTTAAAATGTCAGTTTTTTAGAACGCATGAAACTGATTTGCATCAATAGCAGTCTCCATGTTCAGTGACTTTTTGTTATTTCTTAAATTTTCCCTCTTACCTGGCAGAGAAATGTAATTAATTAACATAGATGATTCTAATTACAATGGGGAGTGTAAGAAATGCTCATCGCACTGCTATATTCACTAATATTTTCCTGCAGTTAACTTATTGATCATGAGAAATCACGAGTTCTCACTAGAGAGGAATGCAGCTATTGCACATTTTGTTGTTTTAATAGAAACAGAAATACCATTAGCGAGAGAATGAAAAGTACAACTGTGGAGGACTAGTTATCCTCCCAAAAGAATGAAAATAGAAATAGAAGAAAAGGAGAAAAGCTGAGATTCAATATATGATGGCCGCCGAGCTCTATGCAAATAAATAAAGAAATTCTTTAAAATCCCATGCCTCTTAACCTAAAAAGACGTGGAAAAAATAACATATGCCAAAGAGAGAAAATGAGAGGCAAGATATATGAAAATTCTGGCGTTTGTCTCCAGCCAAATCACCACAACAACAAAATGGCCCACACCAAAAATACTTATCCTTCATCCTCCTACCAAAGCCATCGACAGCAGAATAAAGGATCCCTATAAGATAGGAGAAACCTAATAACATCAAAAGTATCAATAAGCAGGTCCAAAGTCTCCAAGCTATCTCACAATCCAGATAAAGGTGACTATGAGATTTAGTAACTTTGAAACGCTTCATATACACACACACAATAGGGGACAAAGCGCGATTTGTCCTGCGGATTTGGAGAAAATCTTAGTATGTAACCTATTCAAAACTGAAATACAAATGAAATACGTACTTATTAAGATAGAACCAAAACACATAGTAAAAGCATCATTATGGATAGAACGATTATGGTAAGAAGACAAAGGACTTGCATCTAAAAATATCAAGAGTATAAATACCAAATTCTACTATCAGAGTCTAGAAAAACAATTGAGAAGTTAAATAAAAGAAATTATATAATCAGTTTCATGATTGTTTAAGATTTTTTTAAAAGAACACATGGCCATGTGGCCCGTAGAGTAATAAAAAGATTATGTGTATTTCTATGACTCTGGGACATATGCAGAAAATGAATGACCAGAAGAATAATGTCAAACTAGGGATCTTCCTAGAAAGAAAGTGTGAACCATCACCCACCCTCAAACTTAGCAAGGGAAGAAAAGAAGCATAAAGACTCGAAATAGCTTTCTAGGGACTTCTGGAAGTAGGAGAAGAATTAATATTTGTCACCAACTATTTCGATGTTGGCCGGACTTGCTCTTGACCACCCTTTGCCACAAACAGCTAGGTTCAAAAGAAAATTACCTGAACTATTTAGCCAATTAAGACAAGTTTGTCCCAAAAAAAAAGGTTTTCCAATGCCAAGGCCACTATTATTATTAGACAAACAACAACCTCTCATCTGACTAAATGGTCCCTCACAGACTCACTTGAAGAGACTAACGGAAATTCATCATCACCCTCTCAATACTTTCCAATATAAAACTAAGAGCCCTAAACGAAGAGAAATAGTAGAGGAGAGTAATTGCTTTCTTTGCATGGGAGACCAAAAGCAGTTGCATTTTGACCATTGACAAATTGATGAGAAGAGGAATGACTATGGTGAACACTTGTTACTTGTGTAAAGGTGCTGCGAAGACCTTTAGTCATGTTCTTTTATGATGTCCGTTAGCGTATAAACTATGGTAGATGATTTATGGTTTATTAGGTATTGGTTGGTGGAGGAAATTTGTGGACCTTATTCCACTCACCATTTTTTGGGTAATATGGAATGAGAGGAATATAAGAGCTTTTGATTCATAATGTGGGATTTCGATAGGATTAGGAATAGATGGTTCCAAACCCTTGGTGTTTTTATGTTTTTTCTATTTCAACAAAAAAGAAAAAAACCCTTGGCGTTTTTATTCTGGGTCATCATTTTTATTCTATTGAGAATTTGGGGACCTTTTTTTCTTGAAATAAAGGATTTGGGGAACCTTGTTGATATCTTGATATATATGTAAATAAGTATACGGGTCAGCGTCCTCTTGTTGTTTGTTAATATAATTTATACTTTTTATTTCCAAAAAAAAAAAACTAGAACTCTATGCTTGAATAAGAGTGGCCCTACCACTAAAGGGACAAAAGGTGTCATTTCCAACACTGTAGACACTTAGATGTCCCACACATCACGGGTTGCAGAGAGAAGCAATTCAAGGATTAATCCCTTAAGTGAGACCTAAGTGATAGTGCACTTTAAAACATCATAGCTCGCTGACTCTGCCAATCCTCTAACCAACTGATGTTTCACTTTGATACCAACTAGTCTGTCTTCTTGCGATTGATATATAGACCTGATATGCTCTCAAACATCTGCATCATTGTAAGAGCATTCTACAACTTTACATGATCATGGGAAAGGAAAAGATCTTATTATCAGCAAGCTGGATATGGGAAACAACCACCCTATGTCACTCCACACGAAGGCCCTCAATCATATCTTTCCCTGCCACAGGATTACATATTTCATAGAACATCCACCAAGACTGTGCAGACGAAAGGGGAGAGACGATTCTCCTATCTCAGACTTCCCTGCCATAGAAATCAAGATCTCAATTTGCCATCCACCAAAACAGCAAGGACCTGGAGGAAAAACCCTTACCACTTGCACCAGGCTCTATCCTTGAGAAAAACATTCCTTTTTGGTAGTTGAACAAGGGGTCCAAAGTCCCAAGTCTGTCAAACACAGAAGTCCCAAGCAATTTGTACTTTTTTTTTTTTTTGAAATAAAAAGTATTAAGATATATAATTATAGGCACCAAGGGGTTGCAACCCATTTACACCATCAATTTGTACTTAAAAGCCTTTTCTGATTTTTTGGATTTTTCCATCAAAAAATTCTCCATGCCCACTGTGGTCGACTGTAAAAGTAAGGGTTTATTCTCCAGCATATTCAAATCTTCCATAACTGCCTTAACAAGCAAAATCTTCTCGTTACTAACGTAGTTATTTGCCTTGCTGCCCGCTTTTCACGAAACAGATTCAGACCTTCTAAAACTGTTTATTTTGCATTCTGACCTGAATGACGCAGCAGCACTTTCTTTTTCCCCAGGCACCATTGTTGCAAGACCCTTTTCCACCATGCACCACCTCTGTAGTTGTTGGACTTTCCATACCTGAAGTCTTATTGGATTCAGCTTTTCCAATGGACAGAATTTTGGTGTGTATTGATTCACCACCTGATATTGACAGCCTCTCAATTGCTTCTTCCGAACTCCTCCATCTTGCTCCGCCCTCAACCACTGAGGTGGTAATGCAGATCTCATGCCTTCCACAAAGTATTTGGATGACCTTGCACATTTTGATTGACCTCAGCAAAGTAGTATTTGTTCAGTTCCCTGAAAGTTGATGGAGGACTTTCCCAATATGATCACCCAGGTTACAGATATTATTAAATAGTCATTGCACTCCTCCTCTTCCCAAGCAGATCCTGAATCTCTTTTGTAGAGAATGTACAGATGCTTAATTTAATAGACTACCTCCTTCTTCTATTGAGACTGTAAAAAATTTAACCTTACTAGAATGTTCAATAGCTTACCCAGTGATCAACTAAGAAGATAAAAATAAACTATAAGAGTTAAGACAATAAAAAGAAAAACAAAGGAGGGCAGAAAAAGAACTTTCAATTGCTTTTTATCCACCATGACATAATTGTCCCTAGGAAAATAGCTCTCAATTTAACATTTCCTCTTGCACATTTTCTTGCTTCCAGAAGATGAGGACTTTTTGCCAACTTCTGGCTATCAGGCATTAGCTACAAATAGATGAAGAAGTCAACTAATTTCCTAGTTGAGTTTGGCTTGAGGGAATTATGGAAGTAGGGGGAATTTAATTGTTTGACACTGCATTTACACACTGCTTCAGCAACAAGTTGTTAGATGAGTTGAATGACCTTGAAGCTGTGCTGGTGTACTATCACATGCACTAAGGCATCAGGCAGCAGTTAATGACTGCTGTTAGCTGTTGGGGTGGAATATATACTAAAATGTTTTCCATAAAAAGTTCCATATTCATTGTGCATTCCTTTATTACATCTCTACTCTCTGGGTGCAAAAAGGTTCTGGTAAGCCTTTGTTAAGCTCTCACGAAAATTGCTTGAATTAACTGATGAGGCTATAGTAAACATACTTAGTAAAGGTTTGTTTTCAAGAAACACGGCATGTTGGACGATTTATTTATCAAGTTTTTAAAAAGTGTTCTATTTTTTTTAAAAAAAAATTGTCTTGATTACCACTTTATATTTTCTGGAAGCTATGCCTTTACTTGATGTGCTTGGATATAGCATTTGGAACTATTTTAAGATTTTTTGAAAAGATTAAAAAAGAAAGGTTCATGGTGAGCAAGTTGACCTCTGAATTATTCTAGAGGCTTGATTATACTGCTTGTGTGCATACTAAAAGGGAGCATAAGGGGGTATGCTCCCTCAGTATATACAATAGATGATAAGATCCGACAGCCCTACAAATTAAATTATTGCTTTCTATCCTTCTCTAACAATCACCTTTTAGGCAAGCTTATGGTAGCAGTGGTTTTTCAGTGCAAAGCTGGAAATGTATAGTCTATGCCTTACCCTTATTATCTGTATCTAGGTGTTTGGAATTTTCAAACTCCTAGGAAACAGTGAGATCATGAGTGAATGTCAATCTGTGATCCATGATTCAGTTTGATATCACCTGTTAATTTTGCTGATTACTTTTATCTTAGTATAGGCAAGCCTATATTGCTTATTGAGTTGGTAGATTCACTTATTTTTGGTCCAAATTTAATCTCGTATAAAAGAAAATAACTCTTCTGTACAGGATTGCTGCAAGAGATGCTTCGGTTTGCCAGGACTGGAAACTCGAAATCAACTTGGAAGGTATAATCAATGAACTTTATCATCTTTTCCACTGTACCTTTTGGTATCTAGTATTCTGATACATTTTTTTCATTAACTTGTGATAAGTTTTGTTGTATTGTTGATTTATTATCTGTAGGTACTCATCATGGACAAACTTACTGTAAAAATAATGTCTTATGCCTGCAAAATGGCTGATATCACACAGGAGGGAGTTTCATGTAAGAATCAAAAGTACATTATCCAAACTTTAGAGCTGTGAGAAACTTTTTTCCTGAAAACATGTTCCTTTACACAAGCAGCAATTATTTTTGTTGATGGAAAACATTTTTAGGAAGTGTATTTCCTGGTCTTGCATGACTGAAAAAATTTTAGGAACATTATTCTGGTCGTCTCTAATCATTTCCTCTTCTGGAAAGAAAATAAACTCTTTGTAAAAGATGTCGCATGCTGGTCCTTTATTTTTAATTTTCCAGCTATAGGTGTTTCTGCAGTTTTCGTCAAGATCAATGCCATGCTATTAGCTGCAGGATGGAATTTTACATCCTAATTTTAATATATCTTCATACCACATGCCATGCTATTAGCTGCAGGATGGAATTTTACATCCTAATTTTAATATATCTTCATACCGCTCGTCTGTGGGGACGTGTGAGTTTGTTAATGGAATGAGCTGCCATTTTATTTATACAAATCAACTAATGAACTGGATTCTTGAACACTGAATAAAGTTTGGATATGTTTTCTGTTTCTGGGGGCTATGTATTTGTATTGTGACTAGCTAGTTTAGATGAACTCTTGAAACATTCACAAGGTATTAAAAGTGTTCTAAAGTTCTTCGTTTAAAAAACAAAAGAGAAAAATTTTCAAATTCCTATAAAGTGATTCAATTTGTTCAACAAAATTGGATGCGAATTCTTTATTACTTCAATAATAGTCTTAACATTACTCTTATGCCATTTTGAAATTATAGTTTAATGAAAATTGTCCAACAAGAGGTTTATTTATATTTTCCTGCTGCCAAGAGCTTGTAGCTCTATTGGCAGAAGGCCTTCTATGGCCTCATTAAATCTGGATTTGATCTGGAGAATTATGACCCCTTATTTCAAGGCAATAAAAGATATATTTTACCACAGCTAATAGTCTAAAGTAGATTCCTTTCCCTGTTGTATGTGTCCTCTTCTGCATTTTCCTATGCACATCAGGAGATTTTGTTACTCTTTCAGATGGAAGTTTTTTTCTTTTATTTTGTGGGTTTATTGGGTTACAAATCAATTGTAATTGGTTTGCTACTCAGCAATTTGGTTGTTATATTGTGAATTTGGTTTTGTTTAGAGAATCTAATTTTCATTTTCTCTTGCAGTGGTAGAAGACATATTTAGACGTAGGCAGCCATTGCCTTCCATGGATGCAATATACTTCATCCAACCAACCAAAGAGAAGTAATCTGTCTTCCTTGTATTTACTTGCTAGTTATAGATATATTCTCATTTAAGCAGTGTTACTTAACAAGAGTTGTTCTCTGTATATTTTATCTTCTTGCTTTATATTTTGGCAGTATTGTCATGTTTTTGTCAGACATGTCTGGAAGATCGCCTTTATATAAGAAGTATGCAAAATGTCCTCTCTTTATCCTTTTTCTAATTATGTTATTACATATTTAGAAAGTCTGAAGTTTTCTTGTGGTTCCTTTTTACTGCATGTGGAAAGGGCTTTCGTTTTCTTCAGTTCACCCATTTCAAAAGAGCTGGTTATGCATATCAAGAGGGATACAACTGTGTTGCCTCGCATTAGTGCACTGAGAGAGGTCATTTCCTTGCTTTGATATTCTGACACATTTTACTTTCTTTTATTGTTCCATGGTTCAAACATTGTCATTAAATGGTGATTTTTTTTTGGGTAATTGTTTGGTTGATAACATGCAGATGAATTTGGAATACTTTGCAATAGACAGCCAGGTATGGTGCTACTTCAATTGCTTGGTTAGATACTTCAATTAGATTACCAGGAGAATCAACTCTTTTCTGATATGCCTCAAATATTTTCTTAGAAAAATAATATATTTCACACTTACCATTTCAAGAATTCAATTAAATTATCTGATATAGTCTATTGGTGAATTTTCTAGTTTATGCAACTGAGGCACTACATTAGGTTTTATCCTTGGGTTGGATAACAACTCTTAAATAATTTTCATGTCTCATCAAAAAAAAAATCACAAGAAAATCTTTTATGCTAGTGCAAGGATATGTTCCAAGCTTATATTCATGAACTTCAGAGATGTTCCTTATTGCACGTCAAATGCCATTGCTTAGGAAATGGCCTTTTCATGGGTTTAAGAACTTATGCAAAAATTTCAAGTAATACATGAATCATATATACGAAGCCTAATAGCTCACCACATCTTTTGGTTGTTGAAGATTAAAGTATCTATTGGGGGAAGAGTACCCAAATAGTCCTGGTAATCATCCATTTCCGCAACTGCTTTAAGATTTCCTTCCCTCCAAAACAATAATGCTGGTTAGAACTTTTCATGAAACTTCATCCTAGAAATTCTGAGAATGATGACCTTTTGATAATTAGAGTTAGATTTTGCTCCTTATCCTTGGTTTTTAGTATCTCCTGATGTGTTATGTTTTCTCCTTTGGTATCACTAACTGATTGGTTGTTTCACTGTATGATGTGAATGTGTTATTGTCATCATCATTTTCGTCAATTTTGATATCTAAGCAGGGTTTTGTTACTGATAACGAGAGGGCTCTGGAGGAACTTTTTGGGGATGAGGAAAATTGTCATAATGGCGGTGCATGCTTGGATGTAATGGCTACCCGCATTGCTACAGTCTTTGCTTCTTTAAGGGTATAATCTGTGGTTTTCTGAAGTAGATTTCCATGTATTCTTTTGAGGCACAATGATGATGATTTTTCTTTTTTAGGAATTTCCTTTCGTGCGTTACCGTGCTGCCAAGTCTCTTGATGCAATGACAATGACAACCTTTCGTGATTTAATTCCTACAAAACTTGCTGCTGGAGTATGGAATTGTTTAATGAAATATAAGCAAACAATTGAACACTTTCCACAGACTGAAACTTGCGAGTTAATCATCCTTGACAGATCTGTGGACCAGGTTGGTAGATGGATACATTGTTCACAAAACCGATGGTCTGCTTGCTAATGTGTCTTGTCTTATATTTATTATGATTTTTTTTTTTGTGATTTAAGATTGCTCCCATCATACATGAGTGGACATATGATGCCATGTGCCGTGATTTACTAAATATGGAAGGGAATAAATATGTGCATGAGGTAAACTCTACTCTCTCATGTTCTGTATGAGCTCTTGAACTGGCTCGCAGATTTTCCCTGGATGCTTCATGGCAGGTCTCCTGCTTTTTAGGTTCCAGGCAAAGCAGGTGGGCAACCGGAGAAGAAAGAAGTTCTCTTGGAGGAACATGATCATATTTGGTTAGAGCTTCGCCATGCACATATAGCAGATGTATCTTTCGGTTCTTAAAACTTTTATTCAATATATGGACGACATGAATGGTTTTTGACTATTGGCTTTCTTGTCAGGCTAGTGAAAGATTGCATGAGAAGATGACCAACTTTGTATCTAAGAATAAAGCTGCACAAATTCAACATGGTTCGAGGTTGGTGGATTCTTTTTTTTTTATATTTACTTTTTTACTTTACTGGTAATGCTTTTTAGTAGAAAAATAAAAATTATTCGAGAAAGAAAGAGAAATACATTCACAAAGGACTCCAAAAATAAGGAAAATATAGAGAACAGAAACAGAGAAAAACTGGCAAAACATAGTAAATGATGGCCGGCCAATCTTTATATAAAAAAGATAAAGAATAATATTTAAAAAGAACATGTGCCTTGACCCAAAGAGACATAGAAAAAGAAGGGAAAAATGAGATACATGATCTCTGAAAATCCTGGTGTCCTTCTGATAGTTCCAAAGGGTTAAAAATACTGTGATTATTTATTTTTAAATGCATACCTCTCTAATTATTTCAAATTCTGATAACAAACCCATTTTTTAGTTATGTGAAGATAATATTGTTCGGTGAGATTCCAAGATGTTAAAAAGCAAATGTTTGTCAACACAAATGATGGAATATTTTAGACTACACTCAGTATTATCTTCTTTTGGCTGCCTTTTCCCATATTGTTTTGTATTGGTTACTCCAACCCTTTGGGGTTTGCATAATGATATGGCAGCATCCTTTCTCTGAATCCCTTTTGGCATGCTGCTACTGTTGAGCATTACATTTCCCAAGAATACCATAAGTTTTCCTTTTTATCTGTTGCTCTCAAGTATGGATCTTTAGAGAGAGTGAGAAGTGAATTTCATTAGTAAGAATGGAAGCAAAATGGTTACCCAAATGGTTGAACTTTTATGCAAGAAAATAGCTTGAGGACTTGTCCGTACAGAAGAGCGATTTGATTCAGGTATCTGAAGGGTTAAGGTAGGTGAAGAGTTTAATTTGGGCTGATAAAGGGAATCATTGTTGCAAGATGGAACAGAAAAATAGGAGAAAAGACGACACATGAAAAAAAGAAGTCTAGTTTTATTGCAATCTAAATAACAATTGAGTATTATCCATTTATTTATAGGTGTCTAGATACACTATTATGACCGGTTATTGTACGAAAAAATAGACACCAACCAAGTAGCAAACGCAACTGAACAGGAAAATAATAGTCCTATACAAATTTAATCCTTTAAAAATTCATGTACTAATACTGCAATGCCTTGCATTTTCCAATTGTGATAATGTCTTAATAATCATGGAAGTGGGAGCCAAACTTTGACAATAATGGAACATAGTATATCAAGTAAATGGTCACACATTACTTGCTGATTTTATAGCATAAAACTAAGCCAAATTTCACTGTAACATGGTTAAAAAAATTTGAGAAATCATTTCAGCAACCAATTTTTTTCTTCTCTGTAATAGGAAAGAAAACTTTACTATGCACACAGAACCAATGGGGTTGCTAACCATGAACAAGCTTATAGAAAACTTGCGAAGATGCAAAAATATATATAAGGACTATCCAGACTGAGTGTCACTTGCAAGCCAAACATTAAGAATGTACAACCATTTCTGCACCTATGAATGGGTTGTTTCATCCCTCCATAGGTTCTCAAGTTCCTTTCCCTGCACAAACTTCGGCAACCAAAGATGTTGAATGTATAAAATGTTGAATCAAGCATTTTTTCAGTTTTTTGCCCCTTCAATGGAATAGAGAATGTTAAAATTTTCTTATTCTGGAGCTCCTCAATTATCCATACAATTAACCCATGAGCTGTGAAGGGGTGTTTGTGACTGTTAAAATACTTTTAGATTTGATTCAATTTAGTTCCTATTGTTTTACCATTCAATTACTCGAAGCAAATGTAAGTTAATGTATGTCGTAGATATTGAATGTCAAAGGAATGGGAATTAAATTGAACCGAACAAGACATCACGTTATCTAAGATATCTGCTTAAAGAGTTCTTTTATGTCTTTATCTTGATTGCTGGGCTTCAAGAGCACTTGGAATCTTACTTCTATTAAGGGACGTTTTTTCACCACTTTCCTTTATGTAGAGATGGTGGTGAACTTTCTACGAGGGACTTGCAAAAGATGGTTCAAGCATTGCCTCAATATAGCGAGCAAATTGACAAGCTGTCCCTCCATGTCGAGGTAAGTTTTGTATCTCTATTAGTGAATAATATCCTTTCTTGAAGGGGATGCTTTGACCCATATAACTGCGCTCCCTTTTCCTCCCTTTCCCAAAAGAAAAAGAAAGGAAATAAAAAGAAGACGGTTTGAATTATGTTTTCGTGGTGTTGTTCCATGCAAGAGGTTTGTGCGGATTCAGTTTCTTTTATCCAAGTTGTCGCTTAACTTGTATGAGGTTTTATTAGTGTAGATTGCGGGAAAAATCAACAGAATTATTAGGGAGCAGGGGCTTCGAGAACTTGGGCAGCTAGAGCAGGGCCTTGTTTTTGGTGATGTAGGAATGAAGGACGTAATTAAATATTTGAGTTCAAAAGAGGTAACTTCTGATAATTGATCGTTGATCTTCTTACCTTTCTTTTTGGTTGGAAAAATGTTTTGAAATAGTGGAAGTTTCCTATGCAGGATGCAACTCGTGAAAATAAGCTACGCTTGTTGATGGTTCTTGCAGCAATTTATCCTGAGAAGTTTGATGGTGAAAAGGGCCAAAACTTGATGAAGGTTGTTTTACTTTTTCTATTCTTAATTTCTTTATTGATTCAAAAATTTCTTTCTGCCTCTTTGAATCAATAGTTGCTCTTTTAATGATGGTTATTCCAACTTGATGCTTGAAATCCCTTCAGTTAGCGAAATTACCACCTGATGATATGAATGCCGTAAATAATATGAGATTGATAGCACCACCAGCAGATGCTAAAAAAGGTTCCAGTGGAGCATTCACTCTTAAATTTGACATTCATAAGGTATGTCACTGTTTGGTGGAACACCTGCACCTGATTGTAGCAACATATTCCTACAAATTGTCAATATGCACTTTTAGTTTTTTCATTTTCCCATCCACCATTTGATTCCAGAAGAAGCGGGCAGTGAGGAAAGATCGAACTGGTGAAGAAGAAACGTGGCAGTTGTCACGCTTTTACCCCATGATAGAGGTAAAAATAAAGTTAGGTTAATTCATGTTATAAAATTTACAATTGTGATGTTAATTTATAATTAAGTTTTAGAATCCTTCAACACCTTTACTATTGCATTGAAAGTAATTCTTTTTATTACGTAGAATCCTTTTTACACTGGGAAATGTTTTCCGGATTACCATCCAAGAGACTATCCAAATTTCTGCTTATAGGAAATATTTCAGCTTGAGTTATGTCAATTTCTTTTATTGTTGTTGAAGACCTCAACTGGGAACTTTTTGTGTTCGACATTTAAGTCTCGGTGTTTATGTTTTTGTCTTCATTAAATCAGCTGGCAAATTTGGTGAGAAGAGAAAGCATTCATTCAAATCTTTACTTATGAATTCTCCAATGCATTTCTGCTTTGGCCAACCCGAGCAATGGGTGATTGTTTCACTGGCATTTGGCAGTTTGATATT
>NW_019014663.1:758368-785080 GCF_000150535.2 Carica papaya | reverse complement strand
TGGTTAGCAGATGCAACACAAATTTCTCATTGATGTAGATTTTAGTAGTTAAGACTGCACTATCTTATGGTATATGTTGTGTCTTACCTTAATATTTGCATTTTCAATTGAGATGGAACGATTTATCTATTTTCGGGCCTTAATGGATTACTATGATTTGTTTCTTTCCAGGAACTTGTTGAAAAACTTAGCAAAGGGGAACTCTCAAAGGACGATTATCCATGTATGAATGACCCAAGCCCATCTTTCCATGGAACATCCCATTCTGCATCAGCAACTCAAGCTTCTGGTGCTCATTCAATGAGATCAAGGAGAACACCGACATGGGCTCGGCCTCGGAACTCTGATGATGGGTACTCAAGGTATTGTTTTTGCTCTTCCTTTGTAGATGAATGAGCTCTACTGTGTGCTGTGTCCAGGATATGCATTGCAGTGGGGAATTAACTACAGGACTAACTCAGATAGTAGTTTTTCATGGAGACCTTAATACACTGGCATGTTTATGTGATATGGCAAATCTCTTAGAGGAGATAACAATTGACTCTTAATGGTGTTTCATTGTATTCTTGCATATATTAAACTACTTTTGTTCAATCGCCATTTCCTTTCTAACTAACTTTCATCTCTAATGTTCATATTATCTTATCATGTAGAATTAGAAAATAATCTGTATATTTGATCTATTCCTATTTCCTCTTTGAATTCTCAAACTAAAGGGATTCAAGGTGGGAGTGAAGCTAGCAGAGTGAGATCAAACATACAAATTGTGTATTAATTTACTCATCAATGAGTGGATCTTAATTATTTGATATATATCAAAGTTAGTTATAATTTACATAGTTGATGTATAATTGTATCAATTCCACTCATTTCAATTTCACAAAGAATTGTGACTTTCTTTCTATAAGAAAATTCGTGAATTTGTATATCTGTCAAGGAATTATAAAAATGTCTGACTTGAGATGAATGTAGAATTTACTTAGAGTTCAAATATTATTTGCATTCAATTATTTTCGTTCAATTTTTATTCTATTTGTATTGGATTTGTTTCCCTATTCTATGGAATTAAATTGAACTAAACTTACTGGTGAGAGGAATACAAAATTAAATGTGGGAATTAGGTGGAAATGGAATAGATATTGAATCAAATACAATTTTTGTAATATGAGATTTGTCATTTGCCATAGTGTGATTCATTCATAATGGTACTTACGTTTCCCTGTGTTCAGTGACTCCGTGCTAAGACATGCATCTAGTGATTGCAAGAAGATGGGGCGACGCATATTTGTATTCATTGTTGGTGGAGCTACAAGATCTGAGGTACAAAATACTTTCAATACATGTCTATAAATATTTAAGCTTAGCTGTGTTTGGTTGTACAAAATTGTATCCATTTTTCTATCTTCTATATTCATGTTTTTATACACAGAAATATGGTTTGATGTTGCAAATGAGAAGAAAGTTTGAAAGTTATAGTGTTTAAACTCACGCCATATTTTTCACTAATATTTTTCAATTTTTGTCTTTACTTTTAGTTACCACATATCTGTGTTTAAGCATATTTTAAATCTTGAGAAGAAGATTCAAAATAAATTTATGTAACTACAGATGTTATCTTCTATGGCCTTTTAAATTTTATGAGATGTATTTCATTTACAGCTAAGGGTTTGTTACAAACTTACTACGAAATTGAAGAGGGAAGTTGTTCTAGGCTCATCAAGTCTTGATGACCCCCCTCAGTTTATAACGGTATGGAGTTGTTTAATGGTTCCTTAATTTCCTCAGTACGTGTGCCTAATAAAATAATTTCATGTTCTTTTCTGCTTTACAGAAACTGAAGCTGCTGACTGCACATGAACTCTCATTGGATGATCTCCAGATATGATATAACTAAACTTGACAGAGTGCAAAAATGGGAATTGTGCTTTGATAGTCTCGAATAGATTTGTATACCAACCAAACTATTTCATTCTAATCCATTTTTTAGTAGTGAATGTAAAGCTTGGCGCTTGATAACAGTGGCTGTTGCATATTTGGGGCCATTGCATCTAGTGTCTTAATCGGCATAGGTTTTGGAGTTATGATTTGTGTATTCTAAGCAGTTTGTTCAAATCCAGTGTATAATATGTACTCTATGTAATAGGAAGAACAATCCATTGAACCTTAAGTTCCGAAAGTATCAGCATTCTGATAGCTGGTTTGTTACATTAATGTTTGATGTAATTCGACACATGCATCTTGTCGAGGTTAAAGTAATACCCCGGCTGATTGCAATATTTTTTCTTTCCATTGTGTAAATCACTGCCGTGCCAATTCCCTTACTCAAGTTTTGGCCGTTTCTTTTTCAGAGTAGAATCTGGGAAGTATAATGCCTTGACTTGAATCCAGCCGCAATGGTAGCATGTGGTACAGGAGCTGAAATTTTCAACTGTGAAGTTCCTTTGCTTTTGGGCTGAGCATGTCATCAGCTTTTCTCTTGACTTTTTTTAGCCCTTTCACATAGGCAATGTATCCATCCACGTCAAATTTCCTCTTGCACCCTGCGTAGTTCATGTAGCGTATCTTCCCAAAAACTGGACGCTCTTTCCATCCCTTAAAAGACCAATTCAAAAGAGACTCAATTTCATAATTCCCTGCTCTGATGTAGCATACAATCCAGTGAAGGGCTTCATATTTGAGAACCAGGTGCATATGTTTGTCTAAAGTACCCCTTTTGGCGGACACTAAAGAGAAGGTACTCTTTACTTAACTAAAATGAAAAGATAACAGAACAAAGAACAAAAACCTGGTCGTGGACGCCGCAGATAGACCACATGCAACCAACATATCCACTTGGGTCTCTCCCATCTATCTCATACTGCATGCAGAGTTCTAGATTAGGAACTAGATGGTGCTGGGAATCATCCATAAAAGCACAAGGTAAATCCTAGTTGAATAACCTTGTCATTTAGATAAATGGATATTGAAAGAGCTTCTTCTGGTTCTCTTGTCCACTCGAGAATCTTCTTTGCCCAATACATCCTGCAAATCATTTTCTAAAAATAAGACTTGCAAATGGAAGGAGTAAATAGGTTAGTTTCCAATAAGGAACTCAACAAGGCATTTGGCTTAAAAATGAGCTATTTGATTGGAATAAAATATTGAACTTTGGTTTCACTTTCACCAACAAACCTTGATTACTAATGCCTGAGAAGTACATAAGAAAAGACAAAACAGTGAAAATAACCGTCTCAAGATACAAGTCAGAACCAAAATATCCATGACAAAACCCTTACCTCATGAAACCATGCATCTTCCCACAGTAAACCATTTCCAGCTGCGCAGCATTCCAGAGCTGAAACGAAAATATAATTTTTGAAGGAAAGAATATCCAGAGAACTCATAAACAGAGATCTCAGTAATCATAATGTCATAGAGCCAAGAGGAGCTCCTGAGAATGAATTAGGCAAATAAACTAAAACTTGACCACTTATAAACAGAAGCACAGTTCAGTTTCAGTAGTTCCTTAATGTCTTAGCCATGTATATAATTCTGAAATGATCCAAAAAGAGAAGGAGCTCACAGGATCTGCTGTTTGTGCCTTCTCAAATTGCTCTCTCCTGCAATTTCAACAGTTCAAATTTTGAGAAGCCATAAGATGATTCCCTATGCAGTAAATGACCATAAAAAGAAATGCAACTGACGTGTAGATTTGCTCTCGCTTATCAGAAGCATGGTTCAGCAAGGTTGTCTGAGCCCATCCCCATGCACCTTTCAGTGAATCGTAATGAGGCTGATAGAAGCAAAAGTTATCAGCAAGTTCTCGGCGGACAATCAACTCTTCCAAGAATGTATCAACTGCCTTCAAGGATATAGCAGCAAATCCAAAAAGATTAAGTACTATATCAAAATGAGAAAAGAAAATAACAAACATCAAAGATTTGGGATGAATCAAATTTGATAATTAACTGTGTGATTGTGGGTGGTAATAATGATCCTCATCAAGTAATAGGGTTCTGTCAAGAGCAAGGTAAATTTGCCCCTTGCATTCCAGCAATAAATAAAAGTTAAAATATAAAACAAAACTTGGTCGACACAAACCTGAGGACAAAGTTTGCGGACTCTCTGTGCCTTTAAGGCACATCGTTGTGCTGATATCTGTCCAAAATGCAGGTATGGAGAAAGACCAGAAAGAGCTTTTGGTTTAAGTGGATTATTTCGATCAGCAGAATAATTCTTTAACCTCTTGGTCAAGAAACCATTTTTACCTCCCATTAGTACTTCCCGAGCAGCGTCTTCTCCTGGTTCGCACCATTCAATTTCAGGAACTTCAGCCCCTTTCCTACCCATATAAAGGTAAACATTTCTATAACAAACCCAATAAATCTCAAGTCAATTCTAACTTATCAGATATATCAGCATCTAACCTTAAAACATCATCAATCAGTCCATCCCAATCAATCACCCTATCTTTCAATGCCCATTCTCTATTTGGTGATTGCAGCGTGGGGAAATCAATGAGGTACTCAGGGAGCAGTTTATTTATCTTGCCCCTTATTGTTTTAGCACTGTACTCCAACTTGTCTGAAGCCACCCAAACAGGCACAATATTATGGGCATCAACTTCATGAATGACTACTGAATCAGTCACCTTCTTGCAAATTTGCTCTTTACATCTCCGAATTTCTTGCAGAGGTGAGAAATCAGTAACTAGAAGTGAAGCTCCACATTCTCTGAGGAAATTCGGTATAGTATCTTCAGCTTTTCCCTAAAGGTTTCAATTCTTAAATATATCAATATTTTCATTTTCAACCTTAAATTGGCAGCTAAATGAAAAAAAATAACACGAAAAATATGTTCCTAGAGAAAAAAACAAAAAAAAATATAGCCATTATTAACATAAGTTTTCTGCTAGTAAAAACAAAATTAGAACAAAATTCTCCATTCAACTGCCATTCAAATGATGACTAAGCTTGGTCGGGTAAGTTTTTCATATTATTGTTGCACTTGCATCTAAACACCATTTAGTAATATCAATATTGATATATATAAACCTAGAGGAATAGTATAATGAACCAAGAAACAAATTTACATACAAAGTTTTACCATGAAAGGTTATATCTTTAAAAATATAATTCATTGAAATTCCATTCGAATGGGAAAAAACCGTTTCTCAAACAAAACCAACTTCGAGCCTCTATAAATGATTGATACAAACAATAATCACCTTTCCACATTACCAGTCATTTCAAAGCTAACAGCGAATCAATTACAATATGAACAGAATTAGGCTATCGTTGGACAAAATCAGAAACTTGAAATTCGTTTGTAAATCCAAACTTACACTTCGCATGAAAAAAAATAAAGGAATTTTTGCAATTTAAAACCTATCCCTGCTTCAAATAGAAAAAAAGTAAATTCTAGGATCATGAATTCCAAATTTCATTAATTTTTGCGCCTAACAAAATATTTTCACAATTTTACAGTTGAATTGATTTGGAAACGAATTATATAGAAACTTTACAGTTGTTCCAAATATAATTAGAATGTAAAAATTTTGGCTAGAATGATAAAATTGAACTGATACTAAACCAATGCATTTTAAACTTACATCCTGTCCTAGTGAACTAAGTGCCCTTTCTTAGTTTGGATTTGCAAAACAAGTGCAAAAAAATTATGGGGTTGTCTGAAACATGGCCTAAAAGAAAAATTTCCCTCTTCACAAACCTCACTTTCACTTCATTCCCTAAAAAATTCGTAGAAACCGAGAAAGCAAAAGCAGTAATTTGTCGTCTTGAGATGCATCGCTAAATTCACCTGGAATAAAATGAAAGGAATTTGAAGTGTCTCTGTGATACTGCGATGAAGCTGACGCAAACCCCTTAACATAAACCCTAACTGCCTAGCTTTCGCACCCAAAAACTGATCGAACAGATTAAACGCAATGGCGACGGGCACGTTCGCCTTGTTTGCCTGATCAACAGCGTGTATCAACGCCCAGTTGTCTTTCAACCGTTGATCCCTGAACATCCAGTACACAACGGGTCCCATTGCCTGATCGGACGTTCTCGAGCCTTCTTTGAGGACCCGAAATCTACCCGATTGAATGGAGGCGATTGAAGCCATCAAGGTGAAGAGAAAAGAGAGGGGGAAAAGTATCGGGGGTTTACTGACGTTGAACTACTGGTGACGGAGAATAATGTGAGCCAAGAGTGCGTAGGTTAACAGAAGGACAGCAGAGATAGGAGAGCGCGCGCGAGAGGGAGAGAGGAAAAGAACAGGGGAGAGCAATGGAGGGAAATGGATACAGTTAAACATGTGGCTTTGAAATGACATACGTGGACGACCTCTTTTATTGACACGTGGCAAGAAACATCAACGGTCATCCGCTCGTTCAACTGTTTGGACTTTGATCTGGTAGGCCGCCTCATTCTCCTGGGTGGGGTTTTCCATTTTTCAAATCTATTTAATAAAAATTTGTATTAATTACTTTAATTTAAACATATGTCATACAAGTATTATCACATGAATTGATAGGTTGCATTTAAAATTTTATTCAATTTTAAAGTATTCAATTGTATAAATATATTATTTTTAATTTTAATTTGAATGCTCATCAATCTAATAAATGCATCATTAATTTTGATAACGTGACTATTATACAGTGAAGATGTATCCATAGATATATTCAGTTCTAACAAATAAAAAGTCACACATTTAATTACAATAACTAAAATTATAGATCCACTGATCCCATTTCCTTCTTCTATCCAATGAATCTACTGTTATGATGAGTTTGAGTTTGGTTCATCTATGGTGTTTTTCCTTGATCAAATTATTCACAGAGTCCGATTACCCAATTTACAATTTTCACAAACTGTGCGTGTAGTCTTTTAAGTATATAGATTAGGGTTGACCTCAAAATATACAGGCGTATATCAGATGTAGGAAGCTCTTTGTTTCTTCAGAAATGGGTTTTGGACATTTGTGAATAGGTCCTCCTTTGCTTCAGTTTCCATTTTTAGTTCACTAATACTCCATCGGTATTCTATATATGTTTTTGTGCTCGTAATAATTGGAAGTTTCGGACTCAAAATTTGGAGATTCCTCCATTTGACTTCAAACCCAATACATGAATTGCACAAATCCTCCTATATATATATATATATATATATGTAATCGTAGATTGAGTATGTCTTCAACCTAGTACAGTAGAAATGATATTCCCACAAAATTACTCAACCACTCCAAATACAATACAATACAATACAATGGGACCCTGCACAATTAATATGAATAAGTTAACATTTGGAATCATCCAGTTAAATTCAATGCAAATTTATACAAAATTTATAAATTGATTCTTTACATATACTAAACTCCTTTATGTACTTCTATTTTTTCAAAAACTTTTTCTTTACTTTTTTTAAATTAGAAGAGAAAAGCCACCAGTTTTGGTTGGGAAAGTAAAAGCATGGATTCTCAAATACCAATCTCTCTTTATTCTTATATTAATTTAGTAGTTGCCCCACTCCTCACTCTTGTTTTTATTTGCAATTCTATTCTTTTATTTATCTAAAAATGATTTTGTTTTCCTTCAAAAATAGAAAATAATGTCTTGCTTCCCAATTTTCATTATTACCCAAGTTTGTTCTCTCACATTTTTTCTAAGACCATATGTTATATTTGGTAAAAATATAAAAATGAATATTGCTTCAACATGCTTATATAGCATATAAGAATGGTATGAAATAAACTGTACCACAACAATAATAATAATTAAGATATGTAAAAGTAGGGTGCATCAGGTTCTTATTGTATCTTTTTAGATATCATGCGAGTCAATGACTTACATATCAAATTTTATACTGATAAGAACAGATATTACATATTGAAATATCAAGTTCTAGCATGTCTACCGAGAAAAAAATCGTTGCGCATAATATTTAGCTAATCAAGTCTTTTCCTGACCTCCCGATTTGTAATAACCGGATCTAAAAATTTGGCTTGAGATAATTTTTTAATTAATAAAATTATATATTTAAAATAAATAAATCTTTATTTTAATTTAATTTTATAAAGTTTTTTTAAAAAATAGAATTAGAGACGAAATTGAAAATAATTCTATAAAAGTGGACGAAACTGTGAAAAATGGAGGGTGTTTTTGAAAAAAATTTGAAAATATGGGATAAAATCGCAAAAAAAAAAAAAGTATGACCACGTGGAACGGCCACATCAGCAATCACGGCGAATCAAGACACGCTGCGTGGTTGACACGCCTCGTGACTGACACGCTGACATATGCTCCATGCAGGAGGCCACACGCGCAATCTGCGTGCCTGAGCGATCCAACAGTCGAGATCGCATCTCGCTCGCATGAACGATCCGAATCTATTTCTCCTTCAGACGCAATTAGACATATGAGATTGATCATGATGGACGGCCTTGATTCGCACACGCGATCGGCCTAAATAGGCAATTATCGGACAGTTCTCCTCATTCCATGTTGGCTCGAACGGGTGGCCTGGATCGAAGGGAGATAACCGGAGAAAAAAAAGATGGGTAGCTGGGGAAAGAACCAAACGCTGGAGAAAGAGACTAGCCACAGTTGTCACCGCACCAGAGCCACTGCTGACGCCGAAACAGGTATTTTTTTTTCCTTCCTACTCGAAATTCAATTTTGAATCTCTCCATACCCATATCGGAACCAAAAGGCCAACGGGTGAGCCAAAAAATACAAACGAAGCTCGGCCGAGCTACCGCAGCCAAAACCCAAAGCCCTCTCTGATAACCCCCTTCTCGTTTTTCGTTTTGCATGATTTTTTTACCATCATGTTCTTTGTCCTTTTATGGTGCAGGTTAGCTGAAGAGGAATCTTGGCCGTACAGGAAAAACTGTGAAGCCATCGCACTCGGAGACCCTCCTGCCGATAGGGTTTCAATGTTTGTCTTTTCTAGCCAACAGAGGCCCTCTAACTTGGTTTTTCGCAAGTTTACGCACAAAATCGGCCTAAACCAACCAAAAATAGACAGATCAATGGGAACCACCGCCATGGGCGGTAAAGTCGGCGCCAAAGCACTGTGCCGCCATCATGTCGGAACCCTAAAATTGGTCGAAAAAGTTTTAAAACACCTATTTTAGTCTTTTGGAGTATTTTTGAATACGCGACAGGTATTTTTAATTTTCATAGAAAAAACATAGGAAACAAATGGATCACCAGGAAGCGCAGTGAAAAGTACAGTGTTTCGAACATCGATTCAAAGTAAGAGTCCATCACCCTTTTCTCTGTTACGGTAAATTGAAGCTTAATAATCAATAACATTGTATTTTTTGAAAATTAGAAAAATTCTAAAATTAATTACATGTCATCAGTGAAGCCGAAACTGATCAGTGTACAATTGTCCTACCTTATTTGTATTACCTATTTATTTTCATATATTGCCTAAATTGTTTATTGTTACACCATGTGCTTTAAATTATTACTTTTAACTATTTTCTCGTTTATTGATTGTTTAACCATTATTTTCATTTGTTGATTGGTTGAAAATAAATGTCCTAATTAGGATTCTTAATTGTTAAAATATGAATTTATATTATTTGCTTAAATATCATTCTATTAATCTGTAAATATAAAATGAGATATTGGAATGCAATTGGTTGATAATGTGAATTTATGTATGAAAAGCTTACTGAGTACCCTAGAAAAAAGTGAATTGACTCAGTACATAGAAAAAATCTTACTGTGGACATTATCTCAGTCGAACAAAGCTGAGAAGTCTTATACCGGAAGGAGTTAGGAAAATATAATTTACCCTCATACCAGACGAAATATCGAGGCGATGGTGTGTTTGGTGTCCATTACCGGACGGGGTATGGGGACGACCAGTTAATTAACAAATTGAATATTAGATTCACGCGTAGGGAGACATCCATATGGAGCCCCACAGGTACCGGTAAGTAGCTAAAATATAAAGTTTGACTATTATTGGTCCTTGAAATGCATGATGAATTGTTATATTAATTGTTATCTTCACAAGTCGAACTTGATAACTTAAAAGATGAGTATGAAACTTATGTTTTTAAATTAAATGAATTTATCTGAAACAGAAAAAGACTCCGTTGGTTGTTTTATTATTTTTTTACCACTATTTAGTTTTCTATATCGGTGTGAAGTGTGATGTTCTTACTGGGTTAGTGTACCCCATTTATCTTTTTAACTATTTTAGATTAAGAATATTAAAATTCAGATCTTGAACAGCATGAGAGTTGTGAATAGAGATTACCTCTCGGATCCCATTAGAGTTGCCCAGCGGAGGATAATCTCATAGGATTTCTATTTCGTTTTGTTTTAACCATTTATTCTATTACTATGAACTGGTATAAATGGATATTTTCGTAACCCTATTAAATATTCTAATTTACTGTTTAAGTAAAGTGAACCCTAAATTCTAAATTGTTTCTGTTAATAGTTGTTATAATTCAATATTTCCATTACTTTTAGTTTTGAATCTTTACACGACTCATACTACCAGCATTACTCTCCTGTAGAGCTCATAAGCATCATGAAAGATGACCTCATTGGGGTTCTCTGGTTTAGAATATGTAATCTCTAGCTTTGTTCTTCCCATGTTTATTTGTTTGTTTGCGGTTTTCATTCTGTTTGTATTCAAAAAAATAATAATAATAAGATATGTATTTGAATGTGATGGAAATGAAAATATATGGTAAAGAAATAGATTTAGAAAGAGAAAAATGTGATGAGCAAGGTCAAAACATTGGGTTGATTATTGCAAAGGGATCAAGTTAAGTGTTGAATTTGGAGAAATTACAAATAATGGGAATTAATGTCAAGTGGAAAATGATTATGCTTTTCTATGTCCCGATATATTTGTTGGTAGAGACAAGTGATTGATAGAAGCTTATAAGAGGTGAATCTTGGGGCTCATATATTGAAAAAGGTTATCTATTTTCATATATTATAATGATATTAAAAAACAAACCACAATGAAATAGGGCACATCACCCACATTATAAAGCTTGACCTATATATATATATATATTTATTTATTTATTTATGCAGTCAAACCACCTACATGAAAAAAAAAAAAAAAAAAAAGAAAACGAATTGTGCTGTGCAACAAAATTATCCCAGAAACTTACAATTACAAGGAGATTGCTCATCTGGGTCCTGCAAAATTGAAGTTAATTTTTCCTTCTCAGACCTAAAAATGGTTGATTGACAAGTTTTATCTTTGTTGTTGAAAGCAAAAAATTACTATATATGTATGTACATGTGTATTACAATAATAAATTATGATAATAAATTGTCCGTTAATTGCCAAGTCAAGAATCTTACTTTAAAAATTATGATTCCAAATTTGGATTATGGAAAAGTTTCCATACCTTTTTTTTTTTTTTTTCTCTCTTTTTTAAACTTGTCCTTATTTATAAGATTGACGAGTAACTCATGTCTCCTCCTTATTAAAATATGTATATATAAATATATATGGTGATTTATTGTTATATTTTAATTAATAAATTATAAAAATAAAATTTAATTAATAACTAAAATAATTTATTTAATAAAAATTAAAAAGAAAAAGCATCAGATTAGAATCCCTAATCAACGCTCGCAAGTTCGTTGACACCCAACACGGATTGTCTTAATAATCATTTCACCAAACTTTGGGCATAAATGTTGTTCCAATTACAAACAAATTATAATAAATATTTTTAAGGGAACCTTCTAAAGATTTAATTCAAAATGGTATCAAGTGATTAATCATATGAGAATTATGTCAAATATACACATTAAAAACATCATTTTCTAATAATTAAAAACTTTGTTTCCACATTTTTAAAAAATAATTAATAATATTAACAAAAAATTAGAACAAACAATAAATTCATAAATCATAATCATTCAATATTAATCCTTACTTATCATTTTTTTTTAATTACTTTTTTTTTTTTTTTATTCAGATTAAATTATAAACTTTCTTACATATTTTAACATGGTTTTTTTTTATTTTGGGTCTTGAAGGAGAAAGGGAAGATAGTTGAAAACTACCATCTAGCAAAGGACAAAATTGTTGCCACCATATTCAATTGATTCAGTATCGTATGAACATTTTTATTAATTCCCAATCAGGGATAATAAACAATTCCAATGAATGTGGAGATCCTACCTACAAATTGAGTCCTAATAATTAAATACACAACTTGTATACATTTAGTTAATTAAATAACTAATTAAGATATTCATTTTTAAAATTCTCTAACTCGGTGATTATAATTTAAAATTCTCTAATGTGCAACACACAATCACGTGCCAGTTTATTTTTATTAAAAAAAAAAAAGATGTACAATTAATTGTATCGCGTGACAAATGGATAGAGAAGAGTTAAGACAATACAATAATTATACACCCTAATTACTTTTATATTAAGCAACTCAACCCAATGAATCACACACCAAATCTCGTTTTGAGATCTTAAAACAGTGTTAAAGCTTTTCTTTTTCAGAAGAGGAAATTACATACAGTATCCTCCTTCGATCAAATCCTAATGGACAATTTGAAATTATACAAGTTTGCTTTTATCTACCAATCAGAATCCAATATTATTATACAAAATCATTATACTCATAACCAACAATTAATCTAATCAAAACCAATATTAATTAGCTCTTTAGAAAAAACAAAAAAAAAAAAAAAAAAAAATTGGAAAAAGAAGGAAAGAAGACCTAAAAAAAACAAAAGTATTATACCATCTACTTAACGTGGATAGTGTTATTTATCTTATAATAAATTAATAAATAATATGTAATGTTTAAATAAAAAATTAAAATAATAATGTAAGTTTTTTTTTTTTTTTTTTTTTACTTTTATAATTGACAAAAAACAACTAAAGTAACACTTTTAATACTACCCAGATCATTGTCATTTACATTATTAATATTACTCTTGGTAATTGTTGCCTCACTTAACTTACCATTATTGTCATTTATGACCAATGTCTTCTAATTTTCTCATTTGTCGCTTGCTACTATTGTTATTATCATTATTATCATTACTATTATTAATATCATCTTACCACCTATACAACTATCTCTAAAACATTGTTGTCGTTAAACTCCACTACCACTATCATTGACATTGTTTGTAACTACCATCGTCCCTTTAAATTGCTTTTACCACTATTGTTTACTCTCACTACTATCAATATAATTATTATTGTTATCATTATCACTACTTTAAAGTCAATACCATTGTCTCATCTGCAAACTATTTTTGTCAATATCATCATTATCATTGGTATTGTTACTATTATTATCTCTATCATTATTATTTTTATTGTTGTCGTTATTATCATTTTTAACACTATCGTTATATTATTGCTATTAATGTTATTGTTATAACAATCATTATTGTTGTAATTGTGATTGTTACTATCATTAAGAGTATTAATATGGTATAAAAATAATTAGTATGATTACCTATATTATATGACTCATTCTTTACTCAAATATAGTATAATAAGAATTTTATTTATGAATAACCATATTTATGTGATTATTATACTCTACATAAATATCAAACATAGCCTAACTTTCAACTAAGATATCTTTTATATGAATATTATTTAAGGTAATTATTAATTAAATATATTTTATAATATAAATTATTTTTTATTGTATTAAATATTATCTTTATCACAAATATTATTATTTAATACTCATTTTTCGTACGTAAAGAAGTTGTTTTCTTTCTTTTAAATCAATTTTTTTCCATGTCTCGTCAAGTAATTTCCCCCTCCCGATTTCTAGGATCTGGTTCCATATGATATATTTTTAAAAGAAAAAAAAAAAAAAAAGCCTCCTCCTTATATATACATCTTGGAACTTCTTAAATATAAAGTATAATAATATTAATATATATATATATATATATATAGAATAAACTGTGTAATATGTCCCATCTTAGATCATTGAGTAATTAAAAATTAACCTAAGATTTTACATTATCGGTCAAATTTATTTAAATGTAATACTAAAAAAAAAATTACAAAAATATGTACATGTGATCTACCTTGATGGCCAAACATTATAATATACACTGAAAATCAAAGATCTTGAAATGATGTCATACAAGAGGAATATGTGACGTCATGCGTACGGACATTGACAAATAAGATGAATCCTATGAATCATTAAACAACAGTAGTTGACCGCGTGACGAGGAATATTACGACTCAAGTTTATGTTTTTTTTTTTTTTTTTCTTTTTTTTCCCCCCTGAAAGTTTTGTTTGATTCAAATGAAGTGTCAACTTTGGCGGGACGTTGGGAATTTAATTAATTAATTAATTTAAGGAGAAAATAATTGAAGATTGATAATGCCAAGGCAACATTTGCTTCGGACAAGGCGGACGGAGGCAAGATGTCAAAAGAGTTAAGCCAACGGCGTCGTGTTAATGAATGTCCTGGCAAGTTGGTATCTAATACGATGATGTGCCGACATCGAGGACTCCATGTTGGTACACTCTATCTTGACCGTACACGTGGTCCCCTTCTGTAGGGGACCACACAACTCTCATATATGGACGGCTTTGATACCTCTACTTATGACTTTTAAAAAAATATTAAAAAAAGAGAGAGAAATTTTCTGTATTAGTTATGGTGGTCCCACCTTACGTACGGAGATAAATATTAAAAATGATATAAGGGCGACACGTGTCTGGGTTACAGTAACCTAATCATGCAAGTGCCTAATTATTCATCAAACACATTATTATCATCAATTATACACTCTCGCTTTATTTATTCTTTTGGTGTATTTTGAGAGTAGTTTAATATAAGTAAATTATAAAATATTATAAAGGTTTGGATAAAATATATATTTTTAAATTTCTAAGTTAATTTTCAAGTATAATCAAATTAAATATTTTTTACTTTTTTTTTTTATAATCTAAAATATAAATTTATGATGTAGAATTAAATTTTAACTGTAAAACAGTTATACAAACATTTTGCTTAATATTAAGATCAATTTTTTTGAGAAATGTCATCAGATCTAAATGAGATAAAATGTATTTAATGTATTTTTTCAAAATATTTCACAATGTATTTTGACTGTAAAACGTTTATCATAATGTAAATATTTAATTCATTTTATACCACTTTTTAACAATGTTAAACTGCGTCATACAATTTTGTGTTATGTTATTGGATTTGTTAGTAAAAATATTCACTTTCTATTAACAATATTTCGTTAATAAATATTCTTTTTTAGTGTTTTAAGCTCATATGATCATTCACTAAGAGTTTGATAGTGTTTTAAATAAGAGTTGAATTTCTATCAACGTATAAATATTTTGTTATTGAAAAAAGAAAATAAAACTTTGGATTCCTTGTTAACCAAAAATATCTAGAATATTTTTGAACATTTTAGAAAGTAGGCTTTATAAATAAAGGATGTGAATAATTATTTAGTGGGTATGTTTTTCATGCATACCAAATATTTTTCATTTTATATAAAAAAAATGCATGATAATTTTCTTTTTCATGTCATAATACTTGTTCTTTTTAATTTTTATTTAAAAAAAAAACGAAAAAGAAAAAAGTTCAAATTATAGAGACTAGTACACTAACAAATCCAATTAGGGTATGTGGTAGGAAGGAGAGAATAACTTTTGGGTTGAGATTAGTCATATATAGCAAATTGGGTATAATAATATAATGATATAACATGTGAAATCTAAAGTAGACTATGTATTTTTCTTTCCACAAGGAAAGTATTCCCTTTGTTTCTCTACAAAAATATATTCTACTTGTCTTTTTTTTTTCCCCCTCAAGGAAGAAAATTATGTGGTCCATAAAAATTCACGGGCATCAAAGTGAAATTAACCAAATTATACAAAATTATAAATTAGAAATAATCCATTTAATTATAGGGTTTCTTGAAAAAGTGTGATAACACTAGAGAATATCACTATTGCTAATTAATATACATGAAATATATGTTTGGGTTTTAGTAATTGAGAGGATTGTGCATAAAATTTAACTTGAGAAAATAATTTAAAATGGAAGTGAGAAAATTGAAAATCATACAGTTTGGGTTGGATTAATTCTGATTGTTGAAATTTCACGGAAATGCCGAGACAAAAAAATGGACCATTTTGGGATATGGAGGAAATTATGGTGTCATAGAATTATGCATGGTCAACATCATTTAAGTCTTTCATATTTTGCTTCAGCAATACTTTAATATCAACACCTTTTGTCTGTTAATTTCCATTCCAAGGTTTCCACAAATGTTCATTTTGTATTTATTGGCAAGAATGATTCTTTTTTTTTTTTTTCCTTTCCTTCTCAATACCCACGTAGAAATACATAATTAGAATATCTATGTATAATCATTTTTTTTTTTTTTAAAAAAAAAAAAAAAGTAAATTCGTATGATAATGAGTAGGAGAGCGTTGGACGAGGGAAAGATTCTTGTATAAAGAAAGTGTCGTCCTATACTAATCATTATATTTCTTTTGCCTTTAACATCTTTTTTTTTTTTTTTTTTTTTTCTTAACCCAAAAAAATGAGTGGAGCGAAGTAAATATAAATAATACCATACGAGTGAGAACAGGGTTTTTTTTTTTTTGAATATTTGAAAAGGGTTTAATTTATTATTAATAATAATAATAATAATAATAATAATAATAGTAGTAGTAGTAGTAGTAGATTAGTTTGGTGAGTAGTCAGCATAAGTGAGGGTTGCCGACAACAAATTCTGTCTCACCACTAAAATGAGTAATTAGGAGACCAAAAGGTCTAGTGGATTGGTAAATAATCTTATACTTATTTTCCCTCTCCAAAAAGTTATTACTCCACTTTAGGGTTTCCTTCATTTTTAACCCCTTTTTACTGTGTGTTACAGTGGGTAGGTTGAATCTAATTCCATCTATACACCCAGACAAAGATTATGACTTGGTGCAAAAGCTCAAAAGTGCTTTCAGGAGAGGTTTGTTTATATGATGAGTGAAAATGATACCCAACTGGGTTAGTGCTTTTTGTGTGAGTATACACATACATATATATATATATATATACACACACACACGTATGTGTTACAATGAAGAATAGGTTGGATTTAAATTAATGAAAATATTGCATCATATTTACCATTAAAAAAAAAAACCAAAAAGCTATTGTGTGCTAATAACAACACACACTATTGAATTATAAGTAGAAAAAGTGACGCAATTTTGTTCCAACTCTTTTACATAATACCCTTAAAGGACACTTTTCTCCCATCAAACAAACATTAAATGCCAAGCCAAATTCACAAGACTTTTAGCTTCTTAAGCTCAAGAATCAGAAGAGAATACATTTTTGCACTAAAAATCTACTAAATAAACTGGCAAGTTCAAAGAATAATCACGAGGTCTTCACTCGTGTAAATTCATTCCGATGGCTTGAAAGATTACAAGAAGAAATTGCAATTGACTGAAAAGAAAAAATGAATGAATGAAATAGCAAGTAGCAAGTGATTTTTAAGTTGATTGGAGAATGAGAGACAATGAGAAGCTTGTAGGAAGATATAAATGAAGAAGAAGATGAGTGTGGTGCTTGAAGCCGACATAGTTGGCATTGTATAGGGTCCTCTAAACACCTTTCTCACAATCATGGGAGTGGGAGGGGGGCGGGGCGGGCAATGACTCTGAATGAACATCACGAGCTGGATTTGGAATGTTTAAAAGAGAAGTTATCCAACAAAGATGATTTGATGGAAAACCCTCCTCTCATCTCTCAGCTTTGAAAACGACCTCCACTTCATTCATGGTGGGTCTCACTCACACCAGGAGATATGTCGACCAGATCAGATCAGATCATGATAGAAAGCAGTTACCAGAAAGCTTTGCAAATAACCCATCAGCATTACCAGTTCCAGGAATCCTCTGGCCTTTTTCAGACTGAAAAAACAACAGCGCCTAGCCAAAAGTTTCCACGTAATCTGCATTCATGTTTCGACATCACTACTAACCCACCAAGCTTATGGTGGTCGCGGTCTCTCCACCCCAACAATAATACCTTTCCCGTATGCTTCTGCCATAAAAAATACATACGGATTAAAGTCAGTATAATTCTTATTCTCACAATTCATTTCATCAAAAGCCTACAACATCTAACTTGTTAAACATGCCCTCTTCCGCAAATTCAATAGTTAAATGGTCTGGACCACCAAAACTTTCAAACAAAACAATCATACAATTCCAAACAAAAGTATAAGCAGTTCCCGATGGAATGAATGTTATTCGGGTTCCTACAATCAGAAAACATAGAGAAGAGACAAATATGTAAAGAGGCAGAATTTGTTATGTTATTACATGGCATTGATAGAGCAAAGTCGATGCCTTTGGCTATGTTTGTTGCAAAAACTGGACCTTAATTCAGAAAACCCCCTAACTATAGTTTTGTGACCTTGACTTGTTTATAAGAGGACCACAAGATGTCCAAATTCGATACCAAAAAAAGAACAGAAAAAGATTTTTTCTGGGGATGGAATCATGGGAAGATTGAGCAAGGGATCCACATGGCAACGAAGTTGAAAACAAGCAGCCAAAATCCTATACTTTAATCAAAGTTCACGTTCACTGGACTTTAAATATACATACATATATATATATGTATATATAATGAGCTTTTTTTAAGGCAAAAAGGTAGCTTATGCTTTGGCAATGAATAACTTCATCTATCAAACAATAATGGTGAAAACTACATAAAATAACAACTGGGTTGCGAGAAAAATACTACGCTTTACTTGTAAAGTTCTAAATGAAGCTTAAGAATGAAGTATCCAACATCCTGTTTGAGAAACCTACATAGCCCCTAGACATGTAAATCTGGAAATGCTAATTCCAAAACCAGGGAGGCAAAGAGAAGTTAGATAAAATGCCAAACAATTGGTATAACAATCAAGAGTACAGTGAAGATAACAGTATGAAATCTGACTAATTGATGGTAAAATTCAGAATAAAGGCGATAAAGAAATTTCGATCTTGAAAAACAAAGGAGAAATCGTAAAATTTTCCCCTTTATAGGTAGTAGTATTATTTATCCAAAATACTAGATGAACAACAATTTTACAATGTTCTTCCTGTTTGACGCTAATGTCTACAAACAAGAAGATTTTTTGTTTTGTTCCTTCAAACAGAAAAAAAAAACTCCAAAACTCATGCTAGGGTGAAAGATGAGAAATTGCTCCGAGCAACGGTGGGAATACAATATTCAATCACCTACCAATGCTCATTTTTCTCCCACCTGACTTCCCTATAAATCTTCTAACGAGTAAGTAAACACGTGGTAAACAAAAAAAAAAGTAGTGAAAAGAATTCAATAAATCCTACAAATATAAATTTCTAAAGGACTAGAAAAAATGTTACACTGAGGATGTATCAACAAGAACTTCATTTAGCACATCATCCTCACCGTTCGCCAATGCCAACAGCTCTGCATCTTTCTCTTCTTCACTAGAAAAATCACGTCTCTCAAGCTTCGAGTAAGCTGCAATAAAAACCAATTTTTGAGCTTTCTCCATACCCGCTCTTGAATGCCCATGAGCATTAATCCATCTTAACAAAGACCAATTGCATTTGAACCCACATGAAGTTGCATGAAGGAAGATAAGTCTAACTGCAACTTTCCCTAGGGACTTAAACTCTGTAAGATAAGTTTCCCACACAAGCCTACTGCTCTGTGGATTCGCAGTTCTCATCTTTCCGGTTATGGGATCTCTCTCTTTCATCTGCACAGCTCGTGCGTATACGGGATCAAGCCCTTCTGTTCTCCACTTCATGAGCTCCATTAACGCAATATGAGCCTCCTCCCTAGAAACAAGCCTTGTTATAAGTTTATCAACATCCTTTTCTTGCTCGGGCGTCAAGCATTTGAAGGGAGGAAGATACTTCCCACTAGTATCCCTAATCAAATAAAGGGGATCAAGTATAAATGCAGCAGCCCAAGCAGGGTGGTAATTCTTCTTAAACCGCCTTTCAATTACTTTCTCTACTGATCCTTCTGCAACATGAAACTTGGAACACCAATCTTTCACTTTTGCTTTTAGCTCTTCCCAGAGTGGCAGGCATTGGCCGACCAAGGGTCTCTCTGTCTCAATCTCTTGAGCCATTTCCTTGATCATTTTAACCAATGAGAGCACTGCCTCCACTTCATTCCAAAAACCCACATCTCGAATCATCTCTTCTATCTCCCTTGCCATAGGATCCTCCATGGACATTACCTTATACACTTCATCAACCAGAACCAACTGAAGGGCTCGCGCTGAATTTAGTACATCCTCAAGCAATGTATATACAGGTCTAAAATTCACTTGCTCATAATCACGCAAAGGAACTCTTAACAACTCTGCATGACCGTACTCCTGTAACTGATACTTGTTAAATGTATTTCGAACTTGGGTAGTGTTGTTAACAAAATTGGCAAGCTTCAAGCAATTCTCAGTGACAGCTTTGAACAGAGGTAGCTCCTTGTTGAAGTCCTTAATCAAACTGTTAAACCCCTGAAACTGACAAGAAAGATTAACCATCCAATGGTGCTGATTCTCCAAACTCCTTAAAGCCTTGTTCTTGAACCTATCAGCAACTATCCCTACACACTGCTGCAGACCACTGGCACAAATACCAGATATTGTCTCCCATAAAACCTCCTCTGCATACTTCGAAGGAACAGAGCCGCTAACAAACACTGCCTTCCTATACAAACTTGTCCCGTTAGGCAAATTCACTGTCAAGTTTACCAAATTCACTTCACCACTGCCACCAAAGTTGTTCACTTTCCACCCATCAGACGCAATCTGGAAGAACATGGCGTCCCTGATTCTCACCTCGGACTCTGCCTTGGCTTCCTCAAACTTAGCATCCAGTCTACTCCCAGCGAACTCTCTTCTTGATACCACTGGCAAACCAACCTGGTTAAGAAAAGCTCGAAATTTTGGGTGCTCAAGACTGGAAAAAGAAACCGACCCGCACGATTCATAGACCCAATCGGCAAGATAATCGAGAGCACTCTCTATCTGGGTCTTGCTCAAAGTTGGCCCGGGCGATGTTTTAGGACTTTTGAGCTTCTTCACACTGTCTTCGAGCATAGCCAGAGCACCTAAATCCTCCTTGCCACCTGATAGCATCAAATGCGGCTGTTGCGTCAGCAGAGCCCCGGCAGCACCACCACCGCTGACAGCAGCCACTGTGGGGTACGCTAACTCTCCGCCACAAAATCTCGAGGGATCTACGACAGCCAACGGCGCCACCTGATAGGTACCGCCACCGGGTGGTGGAGGCGGGGAAATTGTGACAGCAGTGGCGGTGACCGTAACGGAAGAAGAAGAGCTACGTTTGCGGCTGGTGTGTTGATGGTGATGAGAAGAAGGAGAAGCCAGGGAGGATGGGGAGATAGAGGAAATGGGTTTCGCCATTGAGTTGAAATTCGGACAGGTGCCGCGTTTAAGGTGTTCAGAGGCGGTGCGAGATGGGTTCGAAGCGGAGAAATTGGCGTTGCAGAGGGAGCACTTGAGCTTGACCGCTTTGGGGAGTCCTGTATCAGTGTTATGAACCAGCATGGGCTCGAGGTAAGCCCAGTACCAGGCCCCTTTGCCCTTTACAGCCTTGGTCCGCACCATCACCAGCCCTTCGTACCGCTTGTGCACGGCTTTCGCCGCCAGCTCGTCGGCCGAGACCGAGTCCACCGGCGGTTGCGGTTGCGACGTGGTGGTGTTGGTGGCCGCCATTGCAGGGACCCAAGTGAAGGGCAAGAAAAGGACTTTGAGGCGTTTCCTCGCAACTATTCGGCTCTTTTGCTAAAGGGGTTTCACGACAAGTTAGTTCAGCTCATAGTTTCGTAGTGAAAGGACGGAGCCTTGAGTTGCACTCAGCCGGGAAAATCCGCCGGGGTGGCCGGATTTGCGTTTCCCGGAAAGTCTCCATGGCCTGCTCCGACGATCTGGCGAGTGTTTGTTAAGTTTTAGTTTGGAGGTGCGGTTTTCTCTGGGTTCACTGGTCAGTCTTTTTAGCCGTTCAGAGAAGAAAGTTCAAAGACAGACAGGGAGAGAGTAGAAAAGGAAATGAACATCGTGGGCAAAAGAGAAAATTAAGGAGTGAGGAAGACATGAGAGAGGAGTGAACGCGCTGAGACGCGCGAAGAGTGTGCGCCTGGGGGAGGAGGCAGGAGCGAGGGTTGATGGTAACTGGCAGAAGAAGGCAAAACCAGTGTCCCACGTACGAAAGCAGTAAGCTGAGACAGGAGGCGAGTGGCGCTTGATTGGAGAGTGAAGAGCACGCGCAGAGAAGAGGGGGTATCCCTTTCGTTGTTTCCTGCCTTTATTTTGTTTATTTATTTTTCACTTCTCTTTTCAAGTTGTTGGGGTCTTGTTTGTGGGTCTTGTGGGGAAGGGGGCTTCTTGTCTGTTTCTTCCTTTTTTAAAAATTAAAAAAAAAAATTCTTTTTTAGAAGATTTAGATATATTATTTTTAAATATATATATATATATATTATATATATATTACACACACACACATATATATATAGATAGAGAGAAACTGGTTTCCATTTGTGACTTGTTGTTCATGTGGGTTTTTATTGAGAATGTGGACATAAAAGGGCAACCTAGGAATTTAATGAATTCCACCAGTTGTTCTGGGTCAGTGTTTGACCAGACGACACAAGCATCCCCCTTGAGAGAATTGCCTTTGAAAAATCCCACCAAATACCATTTAACCCATTACATCTTCTTCTTCTTCTTCTTCATTGTTTTTTCTTTCCCAAAATTTGTGTTTGAAGCCATATTCAAACCCTCCTCCCCCAGCCTCTCTTTGAATCTAGTCATTGCTTTATACTTCCCAATAAAGTTTACTTACTTCTAATTTATTCACTTATTGTCTTTACAACTTACTAAACAATTATTATTATTATTTTTTTTTTTTGTAAACAATTATTCGAGATTTCAAATTAAATTACTTATTTTCCATGCCGAGAAATTTCCCAATTTATATATATATATATATATATATATATATATATATATAAGCTATATACTAGTACAAACTAAATCAATTCGTGTAAGATTTTTTTATCTCAACTATTAGTGTAGTGCTTAAATCAATTCAAGTGATTATTTTTATTGGAAGGTGATAAAGTATTTTTTGTTTCTAATTAGAAAATAGATTTGTCTTTTATTTTTTAATTATTTGTGATTAAAATTTATGAATTATAAAATTAAATCTTCATTTGTCAATATCTTCAATGAACATTCTTAAAAAACTTTAAACTAAGATGATTTATTTATGGTTTGTTGGATAAATTTGATTTGGTATTGGCATAATAAAAAAATTTCAAAAAGATAGAAAATGTCGGGAAGCTTTTTTAATAGAAATTTGTTTTGGTTGAATGTTTTTGATGATTGACAAATAAAATTAAATTAAATTTCATACATACTAAACTTACTTGGGATGAAAATTTAGACATTCATTCCGAAGTCATTTTCAGAATATTTAAATTTAAAATTTCAGTAAGTTCAATCACTCAAACACTATATAAATCTCTCTACCCACCAATTTCTCTTGAATCTAAGTTTTTTTTCCCACCTCCAAATATTGCATATTACTGCAATCATATATTGCATAAACTTTATTACATACCACTTCAAATTATTTAAAAAGAATGTTGACATCGATGTCTTCGATTATTGTAATTTGGGCACTGATTTCGCACTATTCTAACAGCTACTTAGAATGGAATAATTTTCTCTCTTCATGGATCTCTTAACCAACATGATGTCCTCGTGGATGGTCTTCAAGCTTGAATTTCAAATTATTCTTTTTGTTTCAATTTCTAAGTTAACTTTTTGAAAAAGAAAAATAGTTGGATTATACATCGTAAAAATTAAATTTGTAAAAAATAAGTGTGCTTAAATTATCTTATTATAATTATAGAAAAACTTTAATACTATTATTAAATTTTAATACATCATATCAAGAAATATATTAGTGATGACCTAAAGTGAGCATGATCTCGCAGTGAATAGCAAACTCAAATTTCAAAGTTTGGACGAAACTTACCCTTATGAAGAGAAAACTCGAATCTCTCACAAGCTCAAGGGCGGTTTCTGATTTTTTTTTTTTTTAAATTTTTCAACTATGTTGGATTTACGAGTCACGTTATCTTATTTCGACTCGTTTATTTTATTATATTAATAAAATTATATTTTTAATTAAAAAATTAAAAATATATTTATTAATATGTGTAATAATATACTGTTATAATTATATTTATCAATATAAATATAACGTAGTTTTTAATATAATATACTATATAAACATATTTACAATAATAAAAAATTTAAGAACATATATGTAGTAGTGAGGTTCATATGGGTTTTGAAAGGCCAAACCTTAATCTGCCTCACTTATTCATCATTTTTGTATTAACTTGAACTTAATCTGATATAAAATCTTATTTTAATGAAAAAATAATATTAAATTACATTCGAACGAGTTAAAATTAAATTAGTTATGATATAAAACATCATTTATAATATCAAGTAAGTTTAGAAAAATAATACGTTATATTTTAGTAACACACTTAAATACTTAAAATCATTAAAAATATTCGGTTGAAATTATAAAAAATAATAAATTCATAATTAGTCGAAATAAAATCAATTATAAAAGTGCGTTGCCGTCGTAGTTGTTTCACCATGATCTTTACTGTTGTTAGTATCACTGTTATAGTTAGTTTTGAATTTATTCATTTTAATTTTATATAACATATTTTTTTAAAACATATTAAGCATATATCATAATATTTATCTTATTTTTATTAGTTATTATTATCATAAACTTGTTGATAGATGGTAGAAAATGATAAATTGGTATAACATTTATAATTTTTTTTATTAAAAAAAAAAAAAGGAAAATTTTATTTATAGTCAGTAAATTAGAAAAGTACATTAGGGGGAGATTTTATATGATTTTTTGGGTTTTACCACAAAATACACGTACGCATATTTGGAAAAGGCAGTGTTAGAAAAATACGTAGTGTTTGGAACATGAGATTTTATATGAGAGTGTTGAGATGAGCAAATGTGTTGATTAGGGACATGATTGTGCCACGTGTAGGGCATGGATTGAGATGGAAAAACATTTCCGCAATGATGCCAGAAAAAAGAAGACCATAAAGTCTAAGAAATGATGAGACCAATTTCCTTTACAAAAAGCCAAGAGCCAATCAAAGGAATGAATGGGCCAATGAGGCCTCATAAAATTTTCAAATCTCAAACTTGTTTTTGCAATTACAATTTACAACAGCTGGCTCCATTGGGCCCACATTTGGTGAATTTCTTGAATAATTTTAAAAAGAAAATCAATCTAAATAAATATATATTTTTATTAATTAAAAAAAAATATATATATATATATATATATATATTAAAAAGGTGTAAGTAGGTGGAGCAAGATTCAATTTGTAATGAGGTTGTGATATAATTAACCAAATTGGGCAATTTCAAAGTGACCCATTAAATGGAAAACTTGGGCTTCATCAATGACAGCAACTAATCTGATTTAAAGACCCAACAACTCATTCTCATTAAGCTCATAAATATATTACATATACAAACATTAATTATATTCATTTACCAAAGTTCATTGAGATTCCCTGTTCAGTTGTTTTTTTTTTTTTTTTTTTAAAAAAAAAAGATGCGAGATTGCTTTTTGTTTGAGAGAATATGTTTGTTTGGATGTGTTTTTTTGGCACCTTATCATTTTTATGTTCCGATAGATCTTATCGTATTAATAATTTTATTTTTTTTGTAAGTTTTTTTTTTTTAATAAAAAAATATTAAATCAAAATTTAACTAATAAAAGAATCATAAATTGACACATGATGATTATTTTGTGAGGCTCGTTTTATAATTTTTAATCTTAATATTTTATCATCGAATGATTTATAAGATATTATCAAAATAAAATATTTTGATCAAAATCCTAACTTCTAAAATCTAATTTAATCAATGTCGTTTTATCTTACTAAATGTCTTATACAATCAAGTCGTTGTTAATTTAATATGAAAAAAGTTTTTTTTTTTTTTTTCCTCTTAAGATCTTAATCATATTTAATATTGTTTCAGTCTCAATCATAAGAGAATATGAGGCATGAGATTCTAGGATCTTCCAAAATTCTTATGTTGGTTTTATTATCAGTGAATTTACAGATTCAGTCGAAATAAATTTTATAATTTGTAAAATATTCTTAAAAAATAATAATTTTTGTGAATTATATAATAAATTCATAAAATTTGAAATCATTAGGAGATCAATCCAAAGCATAGATTCATTATTTACTATTACCAAGTTAGTTTGGCAATGTAAGTCATGTATAAATGAGATATATTATTGAATGCAAGACTGCTAACACAGGTAGGTTTGCAAATAGAAAACCCATTGAGAGATAAGAATTCTTAGATTTATTTATTGTAGGTAATACTACGTAAATAGAAGACCAATTAAAAGTGTCTTATTAATCTATAATTTTTCTACATATTCTTTTAAGGAGGAGAAAGGTAGACTTATTGTATGAAGGCCTAGCATAATACAGTTTAATACAAATCTTAGCAAAATACAGTAGCTTACTTTACTCATTAACTAATCGGACTTTTAAATTTATTTAATAATATT
>NW_019014663.1:694734-709478 GCF_000150535.2 Carica papaya | reverse complement strand
TAAATTGTTTCTCTTTTCATATTAAATATAAAAAAAAAATTAAAAATAAAAACATGTATTATAAATACTTAATAACATTAGATTATATTGAGGTTAGATTTGGAACTTTGAGTCATTATATAACTTTACAACAGAATGTCATGTCATGTCATTTGATATATATGTCTTTAATAAATATTGATCTATAAACATAAATATATATTTTAAATTTTTTAAAATGATTAAAATAAGTTTTTTGGGTGGATCCTACATATCTACTCGACTCGGACGTGCTAATTTACTTTAATACTTTGCCTGTGGGCGGTTTTAATTTTAATTTTAATTTTAATTTTTATAATTAATCATTAAAAATAATAATGACGAGACTCATAATGGAAAATAATTACTTATTTTGTATAAAATTAAATCGATCACGATTTATATGTGTAGAATATGTTTTTGATAAGTATTTTGTGAGTAGAATAAATATATAATAATATTTTACAAGTAACAAAATGTTGTACTCGCAAATAATATATATATATATATATTTAATGAGGAAATGAATAATTGAATGTTAATTTTCTCTTTGTAAACACTTTATTTTATTTATATTTAATTTTAAATTTTAATTATTTAATATATAAAAATTAATAATATATTTAACATATAATTAAATTAAACTTTATTCATATTTTTGATATGATAAATATAAATTTTTATATTTTTACCAACGAATAAATAAATCAAAATAATACATAATTTGATTTAAAAAATAAAATTTTAGATAAAAATAAAATTTTAAATAAATTTAATATAATAATTAAATAATCCGTAATAATAATAATTAGACATGTCGTTGTGCTAAATAATTATGAATAAAGAACAAAGTGTCACGCAATCTTATACTTTATTTTTTGGTTAAATTTACTCTTATAACCTTATATGTTCGGTCACGCAACTCCATGTATACTTTATATTAGGTCAAATTTAATTTTAAAATTCAACGTAATATATTATTTTCAATTTCATGTAATAATAGTTCAATTACCTTATCATTGTATACATGCATTAAATATTAAATTTAATTACATAATTATAATTTAATAAATTAATTTTTTATTTTAAATATTGACACCAAATATAGAACGAGAGATTAATCAAATTAATAAAATATATATTTATGCATCAAGAGTTAATTCAATTATAAAATTTATACTAAATTTTAAATTATGAAATTACATAACTAAATTTCGATAACAATATTAAAATTCGTAATGAATATTTAACTAAAAGTGTAATTTCATGTTAAATGGGTTTTATTAATATATATATATATATAGATGTTGCAAATTTCTAGATTAATATGTAACAAAAATGTTTATATCATTGAATCAAACTCCAATGTTTTTATCTTAGATGGTAATATATATAATATTATATTAGGGGTAATCCCAAGTCCCAGATAAATGCGGACAAAAATTTGAATCACTTTTAGGCATAGAGCGGGACTCCAAACGCAAAATAAAGTTATATAAAATGACATATTTTTTGGGTTAATAAGCTTTTCTTTTGACTGGACTCAAATCAATCATCATTTTTGAAAGCTGAAATTTTGTGTCTATAAAACACCAACTTTAAATCATTCATTTCGCTATTGGATTGTTCTCCCTTCTCATTCATACTTTATTTCAATTATTTTTATATATATATATGTATATATATTTATGCGTACTTTTAAATTTCTATCAAAAACTAAAAAAATTACACCATATATGAATTAAGTCTTTTCATTTCTCTATTTGACGAAGTTTATTGTTTACTAAGTCCTTCATTATTTTATATAATTTTAAAATGTTAGTTTTAAGTTCTTTTCTTTTTTAGAGAGATTTGTTGAATACCCATTAGAGAAGAAGTTAGTAAATAAAAAATTAAAAAACTTAACTAAATAATTAGTAAAAAAAAAAAATTAGTGACAATTAGTAAGAGAATATGTTTGTTTAGATTGATTATATGCTTATATAAAACATTTCATTGGTATCAAATGAATTCATTTAGTACAATAAGATTATTATGAAATATACACTTGTGGGTGGGAGTAAAAAATTAAGATTGAAATTTCTTTAAAATGAATGTCTTAAAATGTTAATCATTTTTAAAATTAATAATTTTTTTGAAAAAGTGTTTGGTATATGAAATATATACTAACGGGTGGGGTAAAAAATTAAGATTAAAAATTTTAAAATTATTGTCTTAAAATATTTTTGAATAAAAAGTTTAAGTTAATGATTGTTTTAGACCACCGAAATATGGTCTCTATGAAAAGGTTAAAATAAAGAAAAAGCAAACCACGATTGGTTGAGATGGGAAGGTGATTGTGGAGAGTCAAAGATTTTTTTATGAAGGCAAATATCAAGTTGATAGGTACATTTTAATAATTGTACATCCCAAAATCATATAAAGTTTGTTCCTTTTTATTACCCCTTCATATATCTCACATTAACTTGGACAATCTGTAAAATTCTCTTTTTCTACATAAAGTTTAATTGGGTTTTCAATCATGCTTTCCCTCCCCCCCTAATGACCAACATAAAGTTTGCCTAAATATGGTATTAGTCACCAAAATAAATAGTTTAATTGATTGAATCTATATATCTTGGAATTCTAGTCATTAGAAAAAGGACTATCCCCTTTGAATACTTTTACCCAATTAATTAATAATACTTATATATATATATATGTATACACACACACAACAATATTGATGATACTAATTGATAAACCAATCAAGAAAAAGTGTTATTTAACCTAATCAATTGTAAGGGTTCGGGTTACATTTTACTTGCCAATTATTAAACACGTATACTTACGGCTAATTTCATTGCATTGAGTGAATTCTGCTTTTCGGTTTGTCTTTTTAATTAGGAGAGATATTTAATTTAATTTAATTTCTTTTCTTTTTTTTTTTTTGGAAATGAAATTTAATTTAATTTTTTTTTAAAAAAATAATAATAAAGAAGCACGACTGCTATGATTAACTGAACTGATAGTGCATATGCATTCTGGGATTTTCTTTCCATCATTATATTCTTTCACGCTAAATTCTAATATATATATATATATATATATATATATACATATACATACATCATTGACCTATTCTCCAACAAAATGATTATCGTTCATTATTTGATTCCTTTGACGTTTGCCATATTTTTCTACTCAATCCTTTGAATTCATACGGCTGACTGCAACATTCTTGTTTACATACATATATACACACACACACAAGCAGTATGTTAATTCTCGCAATTCAACTTATATAGAGTAAATCAACTACTATACGTATATTATATATGCTTTGGAAAATCTCTAACCTCAAACACGTCCTAAATCTTTATGCAATAATATTATACATACACGAGAGACATCAGTTCCGTGTGTATATATATATATATATCTTATTGATAACATATACATATATGTAAGCATGCTAAATTTGATATATGTATACACAGGTGTACGTGTGTGTAATACATATATATATATACGTTGCATGGTTGAAAATTCACGTACGAGTATTGTGATTCATCAAATGTGTAAATATATACATACGAAAACATAATAATGCCAAGAAGGTGGGACCGTTGACAGTAACATTACATGGAGGGCGATATTGATGGAAATGAATACATAAAATTGTGATGTGATGATGATGATGATGGATGTGATGTGATGTGTTGATAAATGATTAGATGCGTGGACTATGGAACAGAGTGAATGTTGATGTATGGTCATTATCAGATATGATGACTGAATTAATGAATGTTAGCATGCGAAATGAGATCACTGCTGTTTATCTGCATGTTTTTTTTTTTTCTTTTTCTTTTTTGTTCTTGAAATGAAACCTATCTGCCTCATGATTAGTTTTAGCCATGAGAACTGCCTCTTCGCAGTTTCGGTGTAAGGGAAGAAACTGAAGCATACATGGTTACATAAATATATATATATATATGTATGTATTGTCAAAATAACATAACATATAATTTTGTCGCATTAGAAATAACTTGTCATGTAGAAATTTTCATTACTCATCCCGGGTCGGGTACATACATGGATATTGGGCCTGATAGGCATTGGACAAATTGGATCCATCCGAGCCGGGAAACATGTTGGTGGGCCCAAAATCATAAAGTGCGGCCCAGTTTGTCCAACCTCAATATTTTAAAAGCTCCCGTTTTCTTTCTTTTATTCAATTTTGCGGCGCCCGATGTTCACACTCATCCAAGCTTTTTTCTTACGGGAGAGGAAAGCAAAGATGGCTGCAAGTCGACCAACATTTTCCAACATCCACTTTAGTTGTTATTTCTCCTTTTAAGAGAAATGTTTCTTTTCATTTAATTCATTTATTTTTAAAGAATATGTTTGTTAATGCATGTAATTATTTTTTATTAAATAAATTTTTATGTTATATAATTTGTGATCTATGTTGTGTAAAAAAAATATTTTATTTTCTAATTATTTTTAATGTAATAAAAAGTTAAAAATTTAAAATATTAAATTAAAAATGTTTAATTACATGTCTACGTGCCATCTTACATAAGTGGAACCTATACCTTCTTATTCTTTTATTATTTGCTCTCTTTTTTTTTATTAAAAGTAAATTAAAATTAAATTATTTTCATACATCAAATGTCATATGAATATTTAACATAAAAATCTATTTAATCAAAAATAGTTACATATTTAACTCATTAATATTTTTCAGAATATAAATAATAAGCGTATTTTTTAAAATAAAAAATTAGTAAATAAATTGTAACTTCCAAACTCCGAGAATTAGACTCGAAATAATGTATTTAGTCTCTAAAATAATAATAAAAATTAAATATTTTAATTTTAATTATTTTTTCTTGAGAAAATTGGATTTTGGACTTTTTCCAATAATTTCAAGGTCAAACTGTAAATAAAGAGAGAATATATTTGAAAAAAAAAATTAAAAAACAGAGGTCAAATTGCAAAAAAGAGAAATGCAGTCAAATAGGACGATCACGTCAGCAGCACGACGAGTCAGAATGTGCCACGTGGCAGACACGCTAGCACGGGCCCCACACGAGAGTCATGCGAGCGATATGCGTTACTCGTGATCCAATGGCTCACGCTCACTCTCGCGCGCACAAACAACCCGGATTGACTTCCCGAGTAAGCGAGATTGGATGGCCCACACGCCTTCGATTAAACGACCAAGATCTTTTTTCCTAATAAGCGCGATCAGATGGCTGAGGAGAATCCACGTGGGGCCAGATGGATGGCCCAGATCGAGGGGAGGGGGGTAATTAAACTTATCTTCCAAACCAAAATTTTAACCTTGCCAACACCCCCTCGCTAGAGAAGAAGAAGAAAGGCGACCGAAGGAGAAACCAGCCACCGCACTGGATACCCAAAACACACTGGTGAGTGCAATTTTTCTTTCTATTTTTCCTCGTTCCTCCACCCTTAGTTGTATAACTTATTTTCGTTGTAGGAGAACTGAGAACAACTGCGAACTACGAGGAAGGAGACGATAAAGCTCGACTAAGTCACCGCACCAAAAACCGAAAAGCACTCTGGTAAGTTGTACCCTCTTCCCATTCATCCCATTTTTCCTGCCCTTTAGTCATATAACTTATTTTCGATGCTGAGTGACTGAGAAAGCCATGAACTGCGAGGAAAGAACGGCGTAGCCCGACTGAGCTACCACACCAGAGATCGAAAAATACCTGTAAGCCTCGATTTTTCTCCTTTTTCTGTCGATAGACATCTTCTAATCACAAATTAAACAAGTTTTTATCGAGAATCGACCGAAGATGGGCTGACCGAGAGGAGAAACCGCCAGAGAAGGGGGACCCAGTGGCAGAGCACGACAGTGTTGCTGCGCCAGAACCCCAAGCTGACCTCCGGTGAGATTGTTTTGTCCTTTTGATTGTTTTTCGCGTATTTTCACGCTATTTTGACGTAATTTTTGATTTTATCAGAAAAAAACCAAGAAATTTAGGAACCGAAAATCGTCGGAAAACGTAGCAAAAAAGGCAGTATTTTGGACACCGACCCAGTGTAAAAATCTCTCATTCTTTTTCTCTATTCGGTAAAATTAAAGCTAAACTGATAAATAAATAAAAAATTTAGTTAATCTGCAGTCCTCTAATTGATTGAAATACAGGTTGTCAATGAAGCAAGTAGATGCTCAATTTACGTATGTTTGAGTTTTATTACAGTATTATCTACATTTATTTATTTGCTATTTATTTACTGTACTGTTTACTTGATATGTTTGTTCTAAATTCTACAGCAAACGTGGTAAGGCCTCTCTAGACATGTTGTTCTGTCATCCAATTGTGTGTTTAATAGGTTTTTATCAGTATAATGTATGTTTTATTTCATGTGCTTATCATAAAATGTGAATTAATTACTCATGTGTTATTGAGATACAGATATACATGTCTCTTGAGATTAAATAGTAAATAAAAGAAAAAGATATACATCAATTAATAGTGTATAATAAAAGGGCTTATCGAGTATCTTGAGAGAGAATGTACAGACTTGGTACATAGAGTAAACCCTACAGTGAACGTTACCCTCTGTCGAACAGAGCTGAAAATTCCTATAACAGGGGTTAGAAATTGTTTCAATTATACTCATACTGGATGGGTATTGAGGCAGTTGTGTGTTTTGATGCTCATTACCTGACGAGATATGAGGATGACCGTTTGATTATAGAATGAATGTTTGTGTCCACATGTAGTAGGGACCAATATGGACCTCCAACGGCACTGGTAGATAAGGTAAAATGATAAAGATAAATTTGATAGGAATCCTATTCTGAAAAATAATAAAAAGTTAATTGTTATATGCCTTTAAAATGCATGTTGTAGATTGTTATCCTGATATTTATCTCAATAAATAATATTTAAGATCTTACAGGTGAGTTGAGAAAATCAATGTTTTAGTTAAACGATTTTTATTAAAAATGAGCTTCATCGATTATTTTACGTTTTCTACAACCATTTGATTTTTCGTATAAATGGTGATGTATTGATATTTTACTGAGTTAATGTAACTCACTATTTATTATTAATTATTTCAGATCAGGATGATCAAGATATGAATCCTGAACGTTAAAAAAACTAGATAGGAGATTGCCTCTCCACTTCCCCAGTTTCGAACAGAAGTCGCCCACATTTATTTTCTTTATTATTCTTTTTCATTTAAGCTTTTTAAGGATATTTTCATAACCCTATTGAGTTTTTTAAGTAAACTTTACATGAACGTAATCTTAAACTCTAAATTGTTTATGCTAAATTATAACTTTCAGTATCATTTTATTATGCTATTTTTTGTTTATGTTCTCGGAATCCCAAATATGAGTTTAGGCTTTTACAAAAAAACTAATGCAAAAATTTAAAAATAGTAATGTGAAAGTTTAGCATTTAACATATTATCACTAGAAAAATTATAGAATAGAACAAGGGAAAACACACTCACAAATACACACAACTTGACAAAAAAATTTCTGTTTCCTCTTGATAATTTCATGGAATTATATTATATAGAAATTTTGGTAGCTGCGCCTAGTACCCCATTTAACCAACCAGTCTATTTTCTGTTTGATGTACATACATATATATCTATATTTCTAAAAAAAAAAAAATACAATTTTTATCCAGAAATATTGAGATTGATATGTATGTTTTATGTTATACATATATCTATATATTTGTGTATGTCTATTACTTACATCACATTGATAATTCCTTTTTTTTTTAGCTAAGTTATTAATTTTTGATCTAGCATAAAAATTCTGAGTTAAATATTAATTTACTATAATATATACTTTCACGGTGAAAATAATAAAATAAAATTTTTTCATGAAAATAATTATACCGATACAGTGTCACTATATCTAAATTTAAAAACAATATAATATGACATGTATTTGTTTGTAGTGCAATGTATCACAAAACTAAAACATCCAAATCCCATTTTAAAACATTACAATTCAATTCGGTACCACAAAATCAATCTCTATAAACATGATTAAATATATACAAATAATCAAACAAGCAAATTTTATTTTTCTTTATTTTTTGATTAAAAAAAGGTTTAAACTTGAGAAAACTAAATAAAGTTAAATTTAATGGTAAAAATGTAAAGTGATCGTATATTTTAATTATTTATTTAATATTGAAATGTACGGTCAGGATTACAGTAGCTTGCGTGAACTAAACACAGATTGCAAGTTACATTCATTGGTAAAGTTATTATATTATACATAATTTAATAAATTTAATGATTTGAATTGGAAGCAAAGCAAAGTGGGGCCCACCATAAAATTAAAATAACCCGTTTAGACAATCAACCCGCAATTTCTCGGGTTATTACCCCAATTAAAAAAATCCACCGACGGCCAATATCTTTTTTTTTTTAACCCTATATTTTTCACCTTTTTTTTTTTAAAAAAAATTTGTTATAAACAATTTTCATTAAATTAATTTAAATTTTGTTTTCAAATTGAAAAGAAAATGGGAAAAGGCTGGTGTAGTGGCAGTTACGAGACTGGAAACCTACCAACGAACTTCATAACTTCCTCCCTAACCCCCCCTTTCTTCCCCAAATACCTCTTTCAAATCCATCCAGTACAGCACTACCCAGCTTTTTCCCTTTCGTTTATGTCAGACACCAGTCGACGGCGTCGAACTCCAAGGAGTGGGATCGCTCAGAGGCACAGCATCAGGCCGCCACATCCCTCACCGTCGCCCAGACGGCTCTCTCCTCTACCTCCGCCTCGCCGATTATCCACCAAGCATCGATCCAAACCCATTGAGATCTTTAAGCGATGCTCATCTGAACCCAATATATTGGCGAGTAGTAGCAGGAGTAGCGATGATGATGATGATCAACAGGAACAAAAGATTCTTTTCGGGTCCGAGTCTGAGAGGATCTTGTATACTCAGACCTGTGCAGACATCTTCGGGTCTTCTTCTTCTTTGCCGGGATTATCTCTTCATTCTCTTTCTCTGCGTTCTGAGGTAATTACTTGTTTGGTCAAACTTCCATCTGCCGTTCATTTAATTCTATTTTATTGGATTTTTCACTGTCTTACCTCGGCTTCCTTTGTTCTACCCTAGCCGCTTTAAATTTCACTGAGCAATTTGATTAATTCTAAATTTGAAATCTCGAAATTGTTTGATCTGTTTCGTTTTTCTTAAATTCGTTAAAATAGATTTGATTAGCTTGTCTGGAGTGGGGGCAATTGCTTATAGTTTGTCGTATATGCTCGATACCATCACTGATATAATATGTATGCGATTTCTGAGTTCTTTCGATTAAAATAAAAATATTTATGCTTATTTAAAAAATACTTTTATTTGATTGTGTTTGAATTGAAGACAAAAATTAGTGTCGGAATTGAATTCAGCAAAGTTTGAATTACTTTTGTAGCCTTTTCGTTGCTGAGGTCTCGAATTTTGAATCTCAGATTTCGTCGCTAATGAACTGAAAAATCATGCTGACTTTTTGTTTGACCGTTGAAGATCATCCTCCATTTTATGCATACATGGCAAGCATTAATTTGGAAATTCAGGCTTCGTGTATATTGTGAGGCTTTCTACTAATAAGGACAATTATAGTGCGGAATTAGGAGAAAACAAATATGATTAGCATTTAACCAACTATCCGTATGTGTATTTCTACACTTAACTATAAAGTTGCGGATTTGAGTTGTATTATGAGTTTTAATATTATGATATTATTAATTATGTTATTATTAATGTGAATATATCACATATTTATTAAATGATTAGTACCTAATAAATAGGTAAGAGACTTTTGAGTTTACAGGGATACAATAAAGATGCGAAGGTTGTGATAAATGTGTCCGTTGAAGCAAGTACAGGGCCAATTAGGGCTATGGTTAAATTGGGATGTAGCGTTGAGGAGATCATCAAGCTTGTTGTTAAAAGGTATAGAGATGAAGGACGGACTCCCAAACTTGATAAAGATGAAGCATTTGAGTTGCATCCTTCTTATTTTAGCCTTCAAAGTAAGTGTAAAGTTTTGGGTTTTCTCACTCTTACCCTTAAATTGTGTGACTTGATGTGCTTATACTAGTAACATGCGTGTCTTTTGTCATAACTTTCCTTATAGTTCTATCAGGTGTTCGGATGTAAAAATTAGTGAGTTGTTGAAAAGAAATTCTGTTTTTGAGACTCATAAGGGACATGTGAAACTTTTTAGTACATAACTATGTAGGATGTTCCACAATGTCCCTATATATTAGCATACACATACAACGGTATATATTTTGATTTGTGGTGGTGCTTAGCTCTTCATGAATGTATGTATAGTAAGAAAGTTTTTATCAGTTACTCAATGACAAATTATGTATAACTCAAGGTTTGAATCAAGACCACTAGAACGATAAATGATTTGTTGAATTAAGAATGTTATTGATGAATTTGTGATGATGAATATACGTATAGGTTTGAATAAAAGTGAGAGGATAGGAGATGTGGGGAGCAGAAGTTTCTTCCTTCGGAGGAGTGGTAACAAAGGAGCATCAAATTCTTTAGTTTCAGAAACGTGTATTGGGGTGAGACCACATTCGGCTGCTCTGCCCATGAATCCACCACCATTCTTCTTATTCTCATCGTTTATTGTCCGCAAAGTGAGAAAAATAGTAAGAGTAACCCACAAAATTTGGAAAGTCTTGATCTGCGAAAAATAATTTTTGTTTTTATTTTATAAAGATAAAAGAGCATTGCAGTGTATTTACTTGTGTTGCTCTTAATAAATTTGATTTCGAATTCAGTATTTTTATTATATTAATCCGCAAGACTTTTACCCAATTACCCATTTTTCGTTATTTTGTAATTTAGAGATTTTTAATATTACTTATTTGAATTTATAATATTAGAGATGTTAGTTGATATTTTAAAGTATGATAAAAATCACTGTTTCATTATTTATGATTTAATTACGTTTTATTATAATATAATATGCTTAGACGTAAAATTATTATTTTATAAAACATATTAAAAATCCCAAGAAGTCAATAGCTCTTCAGACTCGTTATGGCTGTTTATTTTCTTTTTCTGAGTCGGGGCCATCTAATAAATTGAAAGCACTTAAAAAAATAATTCTACTCATTTATGTTACATCAGTTGTGGTGTATTTTAAAATATTAATTTAATTTTTCACGTTTTGGTCACAGACATTATTTTTCTAATTTTCAACTTGGTGGTTGAAATTTTCACTTTTACATAATGTAAACATAAATATAAAATATATTGTATTCAAAAAATAATTAATTAATTTTTCATAATTAAATTTAAAAAAAAAAAACTTTATTGATAAAAATTAGGAGAGAATAGGTTATTTTGGAGCAGTTAGGTGTTTAATTGAATATTAAATATTTATGATGTTAATTAATTAAGTACTTAAATTAATTATCAAGTTCATTATACTGAATCTGGTTCTATTATTTATAAAAAATTACATCAGAATAAGTATTTGAGTAATTAATTATTGGATAATCACTTTCCACAATAATGTGCTTTAAACTAAATCTTTTGGCCCTAATAATAATGATTACGATAAGTCAAATTAAGTTAAATATTTTATTATCGAGATTAACTTTTTTTTTTATATAAATATTGGCTCGAGTTCAATTTAAATAATTTTTAAGTCTTGAAAAAATCGTGTTAAAAGAAATTGAGATTGAACAAAATTCAAACTTAAGCTGGATCTGAAGTTGAGAGCTTGGTGAAAAGCCACTTTAACATCACATTCACCTCGTGGAAAATGATTGAAGGAAATAGGGGGTTAAAAAAAAAAAAAGGAAGAAGAAGAAAACTGTTGTTTTGCAATTTGATTTGTTATTTTATCTAATGTTAATTAAATAAATATTTTATTCTAAAATAATTAAGTATAATATGAAAAAAAAACATATAATTTTTATTTAAAAATAGTATTATATAATTTCAAATTCCTTGACAAAAACAAAAACGCGGTCTTTTACATTAAAACCATGGGCTTGATTTTATTTTTTAAAAAATTATTTGAGCACTGCTCTAATAACTATTTTTAGTTAAAAATTTATATATTTATTAATTAATATATAAATACTAATTATAATGTAATATAATATAATATAATTTTTGAATAAAAATATAAAGAAGATTTAACTTACGTATTTTAAAATAAAATAAATATAATAATTATTGAATTAAGTAGTAGTATATAAATTAACTTGTTTTGATCTAATTTATAAATCATAAAACAGGACATGAAAATTGATACAAAAAGATAATTTTATTTTTACCCATAAAATTATAAGTAATATCAGAATCTCTAAAAAAACATACACATGAGAGACAATATAACTCAGAATTGATATATTTATAAAAAAAATAAAATAATATATTTATAACAAGAAATTCGAATTAATATATTTATAAAAAATAAAATAATATATTTATAAAAAATATAAACGTAATAATTATCCTATCCAAATATGATTCATTTTTTAGAATATTTTATTAAACTAACGTAATAAATACAAATTATGTTTCGTACCTTTTTTTTTTTTTTTTTTAAAAAGAAAGAGATATGTTTTCGTAGGCAGTTCCAAACAAGTCCAGTTTCCCGGAAATTTCCCGCTTCTGCTCATCACCTGCAAAACTCCAAAACCTAAACGCCAACAACAATATCAACTAAACTCAATACTCACTCACTCACCTTCAACTCATACGAACTTCCTTCTTTCCCTCCATGTTAACCATAATCAATCAATGAAAACTCAACACCAAATTTCAAAATCCTAACACTTCTTCAATATATATTTTTTCCTTACTATGATCTCTCGGTCACCGATTCGCCGGAGTTGGGCCTCCGGCCGGTTCCCGGCGGGATCCGAGAGGTCCTTACAGAATTCCTCTCAGGAAAGGCACGGCGCCGATGCTGACTTCGCCCGCGCGCAAGGAGGCCATATATCGGCGCCGCCTAGGAGGTTAATGTTAGCGCCTCCGTCAGGGATGGTGGGAAAGGACCCCGGGGGTTTGAGGCTGACGAAGGTGCTGGTGAACGTGAATATGGAGCGGAGCATTGGGCCAGTGCAGGTGTTGATATCGCCGGAGAAAACAGTGAGGGAGTTGATAGCGGCGGCCATGGAGATTTATGTGAAGGAGAAGAGGCGGCCTCTGTTGAAACACATTGACCCCAATTTCTTCGAGCTTCATTACTCGCAGTTCAGTTTGGAGAGTAAGTTCGTTTTTGTTACAAATTTACAGTGGAAGTAAATTTTTGAGAGGAATTTATATATTTTAATAAATTGATTCAAATTCACATCAATTAAACATAAAATTATAACTTTAATATATAGCTAAGATGTTAGTAAAATTGAATCTAATTTAGTATATAGATAAGTAATATGATTAAGAGATTAATTAGGAAAGATGTAAATTAAGAGTAAATTTTTTAATATGAATTTTTTTAAAATAAATTAGTTCGTGATGTAAAAAAATCAACCTGTTTTTTGTGACACTCCCACATAGTGGGTATAATTTGAAGTGTGACTATGAAATTACCTGATGACATTAAAAATTGTGAATTACCCTTTTTTACTAATAGTTATTAAATTGAGAATTACAAAGGTAAAATATATTTTTGGTGCTTTATATATATATATATATATATATATATGTTTGTTGTTTTTAATATTTGTGGGGTGCATATATGAATTGGTTTGTGGTACAGGTTTGAAGAGAGATGAGAAGGTAATAAAACTGGGATCAAGGAATTTCTTTTTATGTTCAAAGCCTTGTACAACTCTAAACTCTTGTTGCTCAGGTGAAGCAAAGAATAAAGCAATCAAGTTTCATTTCTCATTCAGCAATTTAATGGATTTCTTGCTCTAGGTTGTTGTTCCTTTCTCTTTCTTTCTTAATATTATATGTATGTGTAAATATATTTCAAATATCCTATCTATTTTTCATATGCGAGAGAAAAAGATTGTGGTGATTTGATTAGGAAAATATCATATATTATTAATTGTATTATAAAATTTCACTTTATAAATTATATTAGTCAACTAAAATTTTAATAAAAGTGCGAAGACTACATCAAAATATGTGCTCATTAATATAGTTATGCTTGCCTACTACATATATTGTTGGACATAAATAAAGATGTGTTTAGATAGTTGTAAGCATGTATTCCCATTTAAGATATTAGTACCTAAGTTTGCATTCCCTATAGTATTTCGATATGATTTGTATTTTCTGTAATTGTAATTTATGTATCACTATAGACTAAGTAGAACTCAGGATAATAACCTATGACTAATAATATTCATATATTAAAAAGATTCACCACCACTGTAAAGACCCGAAACTTAAAAAGGAAATAAAGTCATAAATTAAATGTGGAAGCGAAATAATAGAGTTTAGGATTTACATTCTTTATACAATAATTTAGAATGCCCAATAAGCCTACAAAACTGTCCATTCTAAAAGAATAAACTAAAATCAAAGAAATAAACAAAGACAAATAACTGAGTATTCTAGGACGACTTTTGAAAGGAGTCCGGGTGATGAACTATTTACAACCTTTTTGTCGATTGAGATCTAGTTCTTTATCCTCTTGATCTGAAATAGTTAATGAAAGGGTGAGCTATACTACCCCAGTGAGAATATCACACTACTCACCGATACAGAAACTGAATGTTGGTA
>NW_019014663.1:643569-680716 GCF_000150535.2 Carica papaya | reverse complement strand
TGTCTGATCTCTGGATGGAGACCCCACTCAAACTTTCTTGCCTTCCTGCCTTCATCCATCATGCTCTCAGGGAAATATCGGCCCAACTCTAGGAACTTTTGGGCATATTCTCATACAGTCATGTCACCTTGGACCAGGTGTACAAATTCTATTTTTTTTAGATGTCGGATGTGCTATGGGAGGGACTCTACATTAAAGGCCACCAAGAATTGTTCCCAAGTGACTGAAATTGGTAGGATGGCCTGCTTGAGTTAGCATCAACGACATGTCTCTCCCACCAGCATGTAGGTGGAAAGTATGACTCTCTATTCAGGAATCACCTTAAGAGTCTTTAAAGTCTTCTCTATCTTAGCTAACTTGTACTCAGCACCTTCAAAAGAGGACCCCTTTAAAAGTAGATGGGTTTAGTCTTATAAACCTCTCAATGTAGTCTGAGTCTATCATGGGAGGAACTGGTTCCTGTGGGAGAGGGACTGGATTGTGCTGGGGATGGACCGAATGACTGTGGTGGTACTGGATGATACGGTGGAGGCATCAGATTATGCTGTGGCAGTGTTGGATGATACGATTGGGGCACCGAATCAAATTGTGGTGGTGTTAGATGGTAACGTGGAGGAGTAGGGTCATACCAGGGTGGCTCAAGATCCTTCTGCTGCAGGGGTGGCTCGACTTGTGGCAGTGGGGAAGGGTCAAGTAGCTCTCTCATTTCCTCCCAAGCCTGTTAGGCAGCGATGAGTCTCTCTAATATTTCAAATAGTCAGTCCACATTCTCTTGAAGTGAACACTCTCGGGCTGCTCAATTTAGTGGGGGTCTCCCTCTCCTCATTTATCTGTACCTGCATTTCACAAGGAATGGTTGAGTGATAATCCATTGTTTTTGGTGTTTCGTAAGAATTTTGTTTAAGGAATGATTTCGAGGAACGTGACTTTGATACAACTATAACGGCCTGGAACTTAAAAAGAAATAAATTTTAAATTTGAATACATAAGCAAAATAATAGTGTTAGAGTTTACATTTTTTACACAATAATTCAAAATACCCAACAGGGCTGCGAGAATGACTCTTCTAAAAGAATAACGAAAAATCCAAGAAATAAATGGAAAAGTAAACAGTCGAATATTCTATTCGCAACCCTCTTGTGGATCAAGATCTGTATCATCGTTCTCTTGATCTGAAATGGTTAATGAAAAAGTGAACTATACTAGTTCAGTAAGAATGTCACACTACTCACCGATCAGAAATAAAGGTTGGTAAAAATCATGAAAACAACTAATGGAGCTATTAATTTATGTAAATTCATTTATCATAAATAAAATCATTTACCGCATACTTATCGTAGCTAGATTTTTAAAAACTGACCTATAGAGGCAATAACATAACCAATATCATAATCTCATATTCAAACATTCAGAACAACAACTTTCTCTTTCACCTGTCTACTGGTATCCATAGGGGTCCATAGGGATGTCCCCACTACGCGTGAACCTTTATTCAATATTTTGCATTAACCGATCGTCCCAATACCCCCTCCAGTATGAGTGCCAAAAAAATATCGTCCTTCGATATGAACACTAAAATACTAATCCTCGATACCCCGTTCGGTATGAGGCAACATTCACGGTCGGGTTCCCTATATACCCGGTCCATTCACCATCTTCCAAGATATCCAGTAAGGCTCTCATTCATCCATTCACTTAATCAAACAATTTTTTGTTCACATTTAATTTTCATATTCACAATTTAACTGTAATCACATAAAACAAGCAATACATGCATCAAGAAAATACAACCGGATCATCTTATCAATTCTAGTGTATTATCATGCATTCAAAACTGTAGAATCAAACAATACGTTAAAACATGACAAACAGTAATAAATAATCGATTCCAGCTCTATTAGCAACCTATAATTAATTATGGATATTTTTTAAATTACACAAAATACCATATTATTAATAATTAAACTTTAATTCTATAACAGAGAATAAGGTGATGGATTCTTACTTGAATCGATATCTGAAAAGTTAAGCTTTCAGCTATGCCTATTAACGGTTCTCGAGTTTCCTAAATTTTTCTTAGAAGATTAAAACACACTACAAGTACCTAAAAATAGCCTAAAAAATCTAAAATCGGTGTTAGAAATTCTTTTCGGCCAATTTTGGAATTCTGGCACAGTGGTGCCACCGTGCTCCAGCGACCGCACCGCCGCCTGTGACGGTAATTTTCCTCGCGCCGGTTTTTTTTAGCCAGTTTCGACCGATTTCGGCCGGTTTTGTACTCATCTCTGCGAGAAAACATGTTAAGGGGCCTGAGTTAGCAAAAAAAAGTCGAAAAACAGAAGCTTACTAACAGTGAAATTTTTCAATACGGTGGCTCCGCTGGCTCACCTTCGCGGCTGGGAATTTTTCTTCAGTCAACCTGTGGGAAACAAAATGGTGAATTCAATGGTTGATAAATTTCACAAATTGTGAATCGGGAAAGGCCTCATCGGAGGTGATTTTTTATTTTTTATGCGGCACCGCCGCCAGGCTTTACCCGTAGTTTTCGGCTCATCCACCCATCATTTTGCTCTGATTTGGTCATGGGGTGTTTAAAATCAAATTTTGAGCGACTGAGGGAATTTTTACCTTTTTTGGCGGTCGGAGGTGGCTCCGGCGCGGCGGGGGGCGACGATCGGCTCCCTTCTCGGCGATTGGTTCTTCTTCTCCAGGGGGGGTGGGCTGGCAGCTCGGGTTAGGGTTTGCTGTTAAGTGAGGTATTTATATCCGTCTTTTTTTATTATGGACTGTCCATCACATTTAATCTAAACAGTCCGATCGCGTTTAAATAAGAAATAAATCTGGACCGTTCATCGCGATTTGATCTAAATTGTACGATCGTATTTAAAAAGAGAATGAATCTTAGCCGTTAGTCGTGTTTAATCACGACCGTCCAATCACGACTGAGGAGGGAATGGATCCAGACTGTCCGATAACGGGCACGCGGATTGACAGCATGGCCTCCCGCATGGGACCGTGTTAGCGTTCCTTGCCACGGGGTGCGCTCCGGTTCGTCGGGGCTGCTGATTGGGCAATCCTACGTGGCACATTTTTTAAAATTATGTTTTAATTTCAATTTCCGATTTTTCTTTTAAAAACACCTTAGAACTCAAATTTTCACGCATTTTTCCTAAAATTATTTTCAATTTTATTCTCCACCTATTTTTTTCAAATTTTTACATTAAATAAAAATTCATAAACTAAAAAATTAAATTTTATATATTAATTTTAAATATTTAAAATTAATTTCGGGTATTACACCAATGGCTCCTGAAGTCAAGAACACAAGTTCGAAGTATATCCTCTATTGTGCTTATTGTCCTTTCTGATTGTTCATCAGTCTGAGGGTGGAATGCGGTACTAAGAGACAGTTTTATTCCCATAGCTTGCTAAAAACTAAACGAGAACCGAGAAGTGAACTTGAGGTCCCTGTCGGATACTACTGTCACTAGTACTCCATGTAAGCTAACTATCTTCCGGATATACATTTTTGTTAACTTGTCTAAGGGGTTGGTCATCTTGATGGCCAAGAAGTGAGAGGACTTTGTAAGCTAGTCAACAATTACCCAAATGAAATCATGTCCCTAGCGTGCCCTAGCCAAATTTATTACGAAATCCATGGTGATGTGTTCCCACTTCCATTCCGGAATCAGTAATAGTTAAAGTAGCCCGCCTGGGCATTGATTCTCTACCTTGACCTACTGATACACCAGACATTTGGAAACAAAATTGGCCACCTCTCTTTTGATCTCGTTCCACAAAAATTGGGATCGCATTTTTTGATACATTTTGGTGCTTTGAGGATGTATGACAAACTTTGAGCTATGAGCCTCTGTCATGATGTCTATTTTCAGCTCACTGTCACATAGAACACATATTTTACCCTGAAATCTGAGCAATCCATCAGCAGAAACTCGAAATTATGAATTTACTCCTTGTTCTGCATCTTTTCTGGGAGCTACTAGGGTAGAATCAGTGGATTGAGCTTCCTTTATTCTCTGGATCAACTCAGGTTGAACAATCAAGTAGGCCAAACATGCAACTCTCTTTAGGTCCTGAAGTCGTACCTGTTGTGCGGCCCCTATTACCCTGCATTTTGAAATTATTGGGTAAGTTAATATACCTTCACTTTTTTTGCTGAGTACATTGACTACCATATTATCCTGGCTCGGGTGATACAATATATTGCAATCGTAGTCATTGAGGAGTTTTATCCATCATCTCTGATGTATGTTGATATCCTTATGAGTGAATTTGTGTTTCAAGCTCTTCTGATCAGTATAGATATGAAAAGTCTCTCCATACAAGTAATGATGGAAAGTCTTCAAGGCATGGATAATCCGACAAGTTCTAAGTCATGGGTAGAGTAGTTTTTCTCACTACTCTTCAACTGCCTAGACCCATAGGCTATGACATTCCCATGCTGCATCAGAACACAATACAACCCTAGGTATGAGGCATCACTATAAACTGTATATCTACTTGTTCCACTCGCTAAGGCCAACACAGGTGCAGTAGTCAACTGTTTCTTTAGTTCTAAAAGCTCATTTCACAGTTCTCGTTCCATTCAAACTTGACATTCTTCTTTGTGAGCCGAGTCAAAAAGCAGATAGGCTAGAAAATTCTTCCATAAATCTGTGGTAATAATTTATCATCCCTAGAAAGCTACGAGTCTCCTTGATTGAGATCAATTTCTTCCAACCGAGCACTGTCTCAACTTTTTCAGAGTTTACTAACACTCCATCCCTTGATATGATGTGCCCTAGGAAGGTAGTATACTCGAGCCATCACCCACACTTACTCAACTTTGCATACAACTTCTTTTCTCTATTAACCTGCAAAACCTGAGTTAGATAATGAACATGTTCCTCTCTATTTTCCGAATAGATCAAGATATCATTGATAAATACAATGATGAACAGATCCAGAAATTGTCTGAAAATCCTGTTCATCAAATTCATAAAGATGACTGGTGCGTTGGTTAGTCCAAATGACATGACCAGGAACTCATAGTGTTCGTACCTAGTTCGAAAAGCTATTTTGTGAATGTCTTCTACTTTAATCTTTATCTTATGGTAACCTGAACGCATGTCTATTTTGGAGAAGACCTAGGCACCATGTAACTGATCAAAAAGGTCATCGATCCTAGGGAGTGGGTATTTATTCTTGATCATGATCCTGTTCAGTCTCCTGTAATCAATGCATAACATTAATATCCCATCTCCATTTCTTGCAAATATGACTCCAATACCCCAAAGGACACACTATATCATATGAACCCACTATCTTGCAGTTTATTGATCTGTTTCCTCAGCTCTTCTATCTCAACATGGCTCATGCAGTAGGGGGTAACTGAGATAGGCTTGGTACCTAGCTGAAGATTTATGGTGAATTTAACTTCTCTGTCCACTTGTAGTCTGAAAAGTTCATTAGGAAACATATTCGGGAAGTCTCGGACTATCATAATCTCTTGAATACAAATTTCTTTCTTAAGTATGCCCTGTGTAGAGAACACAACCAAGTTAAAGTGCTATGAGGAAATAATATTCAAAACTTTTATTAGCTTATAAATAATTCTTCGTTAGTAGGCTTAAATACAATTTTTCTCGTGGAAACAATCCACGGTGGCATGATACGCCGTTAACCGGTTCATTTTTAGAAATACATCAAGGTCTCCTATGTTAATCTCTATCAGGTCCATCATAGGTGAAATGGAATCCTGTGGAAGAGGGGCTAGATGTTGCTGGGGAGGGACCGGATGAACCTGTAATGTTGCCGGATGATACAGTAGGGGCTCTAAATTGTATTGTGACAATGTCAGATGATACGACAGTGGAGCAAGGTTACATCGAGGTGGCATTAGATCCTCTCATTGTAGGAGTGACTCATATTGTAGAAGTAGTGGAAGGTTAAACAGTTCCCTCCTCTCTTCCCTGACCTACTGGGCAGAGATGAGTCTTTCTAAAATCTCAAAGAGCCGATCGACATCCTCTTGAAACAACCCGTCTCGGGCTGCCTTGTTCAGTAAGGGACCTCATCTACTCGTGTCTTTGTACTTATTTTTCACAATGAAGGGTTGGGTGATAGTTCGTATTTGGTGTTTTTAAATCTTTGTGTAACGAATGGTTCTGAGGAACGCAGCTCTGATATCAACTGTAAAGACTCAGAACTTACAAGAAAATAAAGTCATAAATTAAATGCGGAGGCGAAATAATAGAATTTAGGATTTACATTTTTTACACAATAATTTAAAATGCTCAATAAGGTTATGCGAATGTCCATTCTAAAAGAATAAATGAAAATCAAAGAAATAAATAATGGTAAATGACTGAGTATTCTAGGATGACATTCACTAGGTTTTAAAGGGAGTCCGGGTGGGGAACTATTCATAACCCTCTTATTAATCGAGATCTGGGTCTTGATCCTCTTGATATGAAATAATTAATGAAAGGGTGAGCTATACAAACTCAGTAAGAATATCACACTACTCACGATACAGAAAGTAAATGTTAGTAAAAATCATAAAAACAATCAATGAATCTCTTGATTTAAGTAAATTCATTTATCATAAAGAAAACCTTTTATTGCATATATTTACAGTTGCGAGATTTCTAAAATCAACCTATAGAGAGAATAACTCAATAACATTCTAATTTCATATTCAAGTAAGTAAAAACAATATGTTTCCCTTTTCATTTACCTACTGGTATTCCAGTGTTAAAAATCTTTTTAGGCCAATTTCGAAATTTAGCACGGCGGTACCGTCATGCTCCGATGACGGCACTGTCGCCCGCGCCAGTGATTTGCCTCGGCTGACCATTTTTAGGCTATTTTGACCGATTTCGATCAGTTTTATATCCATCGATGCGAAAAAATACGTTAGGAGATCTCAGTTGGCCAAAAAAAGTAAAAAAAATTAAAAATCTACTGGCGGTGGAATTTTTCGATGCGGCGGCTCTGCCGACTCATCTTCGCGGCTGAGCATTTTTCTTAGGTCAGCTTGTAAAAAACAGAATGGTGAACTCAATAGTGAAAAAATTGTATGAAACAGAAAACAGGATAGGGCTCATCGGATGTAGTAGCGAGGTTTCTCTCGCAACGGAATCATCGGGCTTTGCCTGCGATTTTCAACTCACCCGGGATTCCTTTTGCTCTGATTTGTCCATGAGGGTGCTCGAAATTAAATTCCGAGCAGATAGGAGAATTTTTATCTTTTTTGGCGGTTAGCTCTCTTCTCTATCGACTGGTTCTTTTTCTTCGGCGAGAAGCTGGCGGGTAGGGTTTGAGTTCGGTGTTATGCGAAATATTTGTACCCATCTCACGTTAATCTAGACTGTTTATTGCATTTGATCTCGACCGTCTGATCACGTTTAAAGAAGAATACGGACCGTTCATCACGATTTGATCTCGATCGTCCAATCGCGTTTAAGGAGGGAACGAATCTGGACAGTTCATTACGTTTAATCGTGACTGTCTGATCGCGCTTGAGGAGGGAACAGATCCGGACTGTCCACACACGCGAGAACGCTTCTGGGCCGTCCGATTGCGGGGCACGCGGATCGCCAGTGTAGACTCCTGCATGGCGCCAAGTCAGTGTATCTTGCCATGCGGCGCGCTCCGGTTCGTTGAGACCGCTGACTGAGCAGTCCTACGTGACACAATTTTTTTAAATTGCGTTTTGACCCCCAGTTTCTGATTTTTTTAAAAAAATATCATCCGAACCCAAATTTTCACTCATTTTTTTTCAAAATTATTTTCAATTTCATCATCAACTTATTTTTTCTATAATTTCATATTAAATTAAAATTTATAAATTTCAAAAATTGATTTTTATACATTTTTTTAATGCTAAAATTAATCCTGAACCAAATTACGGGCCCGGGTATTACAACTACAAAAAAGAAATATTGAATTCTTCAAAATTATAGTAAAATTACATTACACCCATTAGAAGCATTTTTTTTTCTTTTTTCTTTTTTCTTTTTTACTATGAGCACCAAGATTAGTAAAGTCACCAAGTTTTTGACCTTGACTCCACCACTTGATTCCATGAACATCAGTATTAATGTTGTAGTGGGAGTTATTAAAAATGTTTTTTATGTGGGAGTAATTGAAAATGTTCTTTATTTGTTAATGAAGTTTAATTAATCTCATTAATTGAACTTTAAGATTAAATTGATATATAAACTCCTCGAACCACTTGAAGTTTAGGAAAATATTCTTTATGTGTTAGAGTTGTCCGTGTTTGTTGATTAGGTTCATGAAATTATTGACTAGTAAAGAGTGTCTTCCTCTCTAGAAAATAAGGCATGTGAGAATCACCTTCCTTACTTTTGCACATTGTGACGAAGTTGTTGAAGTTAAAAGAGTAGTGAGTCTCGCAAATGATGCATTACTTGGGGAGGGGGAGGGGGAGGGGTGGTGGGAGAATCCTTGTAAAAAACTCGGTGAGCAAAGATTAGAAGAACTTGATTAAACAACTTGAAAAACATGTGAATCAAGCACCATTGTTAGAAGGGTAGAAAAATAGGAGCTTGAGTTCAAAAGAGGCTGTGTTGGGAAGAAGTAGTTGTCATAATGGAGGCATGTGATCAAAAAGCAACGAAAATGAAATTAATTTGCACTAAAGATTTTCAATCGTTTGAAAACTCTGGAAATAATTGTTGTGACAAGTTTACTAGAAATATCTCGTCATTTAAGTAATGAGAAAAGAAGTATAAATGGTTGCAGACTTGTGTTATTAGGTAAATTTAAGAAAAACTTGGATGCAGATGTTTCAGGAAGAGAATCTGCAATTTATGCGAGGAAATTTTATAGTATTTTAGAACAGGAGATGAAGAAAGTTGTTTCGCTGGCAAATAAGTTTCCAAGAAGTGATTTACTTCCTTTAAATTCTGGAGTTACGAGGTTGAAAAATATGAATTTGACATGAAGATTTTGGTTGAGGGTGTTCCATTAAAAGTATTTGTGCTTTGTTTCTTCAAGTTTATTATTAATTAGATCGGTAAAGTGGTGAAAATCAATGAATGGGGGTATTTCAAACATTATATTGAATTCATAAACCATGATTGACATATAATAATATGTTATAATTCCTATAAGAATTTGAAATGTTTTTTTTAAGAGAATAAGTTTTTAATTAACAAATTCTATGCCTAGATTTTTTTTTTGTCCGTTGTACTTATATGAGAGAGTATTGGATAATGTCAAATCACAAATTCATAACTTAATTTAATATGATCAAATGACATACAGATAATTCATTGTAGGAAAAAAGTTATTTTCTCTTACATGTAGTCATGAACTCTTATGGTTAATAATTCATAATATAAAATCATACGATATTATTTCTTCTATACTAAATAATGAATTTTCAGGTAACTACTGATATGATTTATAAAATTGAGTTATGCTCAATAATTAGTCTACTTATGACACATAGGAGGGACCTTAATATCTTAATTACAAAGTATGAAATATTTTATGTAAATCAACCATGTTCAAACAAATATTTTTTTATATATATAAAATAGAAGAAAACAAAGCAAACAAACAAAGTAGAGAGATTAAGTCTAAAAAGATTAGCGCAGGATGTATTACAGTGATCGATATAAAACAATCTCTTTAACTCATCAAGAAGATACTACTTTAACGATGAATATAACTAACATGAACATCTTTGTAACACCCACTAATTTTATAATTTTTATTTTTGTTATTATTAATTTTTTTTATTTAGTTTCTTTTATAATTTAATAAAAATAAAAAATAATAATAATGATAAAATTAGGTAAAAATATTATTTGGATTTAATTGAAATTGATTTTGGAAAAAAGGGGTGAAAATTAGGATTCTGTGGGTATTTTTGAAAAGAAAATCGGAAACCGGGGGTCAAAATACAATTTAGAAAAATTGTGCCTCGTCAGCGCCACGTCAGCAGCCACGTCAGCGGCCCAGTCAGCAGCCCTGGCCAACCAGGACCTGCTGCATGGCAAGGCCACGCCGACCCGGGAACGGGCCACGTGGGTGATCCGCATGCGCGCGATCGGACGGCCCAGATCAAGCATGCGCACGGACGGCCCAGATGCACGCGCACGGACAACCCAGATTCAATCAAGTACGGACGGCCCAGATTTAATCAAGATGGACGGCTGTGATTAAAAGGCAAAGGGTATAAATAAACCCCCCACACCTGACCACAAAAACCCTAGCCGCCAGCCCTCGCCGGAGAAGACGAACCAGACGCCGGAGGAGCCGGCCGCCGCCACCCGCTGCCGCACCGGGGAGTTTTCTGACCACCGATCGAGGTAAATTTCATACTCCCAGCTCGTTTTTCAATGCTGAGTTCCCCTGTGGCCAAATCAGAGCCAAAATCCCGGCTAAACGGCCGAAAAACACGGCCGAAACCCAGCGGCGCCGTCGCGCCCCTCCTCGATTTTTGCCTCCGATGAGGCCCTTCCCGGCCTCCGTTTGATACAATTTTTATATCACCGTGATCACCATTCTTTTCTCTACAGGTTGATTGGAGCCAAATCACCAAAACACGAACCTCGTCGGAGAGCCGCCGCACTCGAGAGCACCGCCGCCGGTAAGCTTCGATTTTTTGTAATTTTTTGGCCCCCCGAGGGCCCTAGGGTTGTTTTATCGCAGGGACCGATGCAAGTGTGGCCGAATTCGGCTGGAAACGACCGAAAACGGCCAACTCGAGGCGAATCGCCGCCGCTTGCGGCGGCGCCGTCGCCGGAGCACGGCAGAGCCGCCGTGCCGAAATTGCGATATTGGCCGAAAGGGTCCCTGGGTCTAATTTGGAATTTTTGGGACACGTGCAGGTACCAGTAGTGCGTTTCAGTTCCCCGAAAAAAATTCAGAAAAAATTAGGGACAGCCTGTAGGCTCACTGTATAGCCGTATTCGGACCCCGAAACAAGTAAGGACCCCTCACCCTATTTCCTATCACGGTATTAAAGTGCAATAAATGATAAAAAGGTATTTCATGAATCAATAGCTCTGTGAAATTGTTTAAGGTTGCTAATGGAGCCCGAGTCTAGTGTATTTGTCGGTCAGTTGCTGTTTGTTCTATTTTACAGTTTTCAATGCAGTATGAGGTCTGATGTTTTCATTTCATAGTTTCGTGTGCATATATCGCTGTTTTATTTATTATGGGTTGAATGACTGAGAACCCGATGTTGTATGTTGTCTTGTTTGGCATAAATTATTGGTTTACTTGTTTGTGTGTGATTTGATGATGCTGACTGAGGAAAAAGGGGAATAAAAAGTTATGTAAATTGATAATTGTATAATGTGGTCAGCCTGACTAAACATCCTGGGAGATGGTGGACGGACCGGGTCCGTAGAAAATCCTACCGGGATTGTGGTCTCTCATACCGAACGGGGTATAGGGACCTTATGTGTTTTGGTGTCCATACCGGACGGGGTATAGGGACGGCCCGTTTCACCCTCATACCGGACGGGGTATTGAGGTTTATAGTTTTTGCGCCCATACCGGACGGGATATGGGGACGGCCCTGGAATTTGATTACAAGTGTTAAGGGTTCACAGGTAGCGGGACCCCTATGGATCCCCATGGATACTAGTAGGCTGATAAATGAGGAAAAATATGTTGTGTAATGATTGAAATGCAAAATGCGTGATAAGTATTATGTTATACAGTTCATATGATTTCATGATGATGAGAATGTTATTGCTTTTGTATGTTGTTTTATGAATTTCACCGAGGTAAGTGGACAGTAAAGGATTTTATTATTGATAAAAGAATTTGTTATAAATTATGCTCCATTGGTCTTTTTGTGTTTTCTACCCACCTTTACCTCCGTGGCGGTGAGATAGTGTGATGTCTTTACTGGGCTGGTGTAGCTCATTCTTTATTTAATCATTTCATACCAGGAAGACATTGTTCCCGAGCCCGTTCCGCAGGAAGACGGCGAAGGGGACGCCTGAAGACTCCGTAGTTATATTTATAGTTTTTATTTTCGAGTTTCTCTTTTAGTTAATTTGTTCTTTTATACTTTGAGCACGTTTTTGGTTTTAGTATAAGGGATGTTAATCAAAATTTTTATTACGGTTCCGCATTTGACCTTTTTAATACACATATTTCATTTTAAAATTCTGGGGCCGTTACAATCTTAATCGTTATAAAAAAAAATTATGAATATAAATAATAGAATTAAAATATGAAGTATTATAGATGAATCATCTGTATAATAGTTGTTTAAAGTAAGAAGAATTAGCTTCAACGATCAATTTCTTAATACTTAAAACAAAACTAAGCTTGAAGTTTCCGAGGATGCCAAAGATCTCAAGAGCCAAAGCATCACCAAGCTTATGTTGTACATAAACTTACTCATCTCCCATGACTATCTCTAACATTTTCTTTAACTAATTTTATGCATGAATTTTTGCTTTATACGTTCATTCAAGTGTTTACTTGTTGAAGCCGATTCCAATTTTTGTAACTTCGCCATGTAATTTCTTTTTTAAGATAAAAATTTTCCTATTCAGTCTACATAATAAAAAATATGTAATATAAAAATTTCAGGTATGTATAAAATTTATCCATTAGTTTTTTAATTTTTGTTTAAATTAAAAAAAGAACCTACGTTACTACATTGATGGAGCTTCGGAATTTCCTTTAACCGTTGGGGTCAAGCTTCGACTTTCAAGTTCTAAGCTCGGAAACGGGACTGAACAGTTGAATCCTGGATGCTTATCGTCCTTCCCAAGCTGCAGAATCCTTCTTCCGTCCTTCCTAAGCTGCAGAATCCTTCTTCTTTCCCTTTCTGTCGCTTTCCTTCCCTTTCCTTCATTCTTTCCTACCTTTTCCTCCTTTTTTCCGTGCTTGCAAAGGAAACTCGAAATTGTAAGGCGAAATCGGAAGAGAGGGAAAGAGATAAGTGACTAAAGGAGGAGGAGGAGGAGGAGGAGGAGGAAGAGCATGGGAGATCTCATAATATGGTTGATTTCCTTCTTCTTGCTTATTTCGCTACTCGTCATCGTCGTTTACCAGGTTTTCTTCCCATCAAAACCCTAGATTTTCTCTCTGTATCATAATCTACTGATTACTCATATTTTATTTTAATTATGGGCATATTTTGTAAGTTCTTATGGGTTAATATATATATACGTACACCTTTTTCAATTCATTAATTTCATAACCAAGGCAAAATCACGGATTTTTTTCCTTCTGTTTTTCTTGTTGAGTTCCTGATTACATTTAGCTATGCGTTTTAGAGTTTGAGAACCAAAAGGCTGTATGCAGTGTTCAGCGTAGCTGCAAAATAATACAAATTATTAGTCAATTTAAGAAACAAGTTAGTTTTGATAAATTTCTCTGAGTTTGTTTATCATAAATTGTTCGGACTTCGTTGCTATATCTGAGCCATGCCTCCCCTGGCTCTTGATCTCTTTCTTAAAACAATGTTAGATTCAAATTGTAAGTTGGCTGGGGTTAAAATTTTGACTTCAAAGAATCCCTGGGGACATATTTGAAACTCCCGGAAGTCTTTGCTTTCTTGTAGTTAACAAGAAAAGGGGTAAATAAAGCCTCTGGAATTTGCTGAGTTTTTCCCGAATTGCCTTTTTGCTAGCGTTTTCAACTATAAAGGAAAAAACTCGGACAGAATTGAGTAATTCAATTTTGACTTAAATACATTGCTGAGTCAGCATATTGCCCTGTGTCCTATCAAGGGGATACATTCCAGCAATTATCATTTTGTAAGTGACTCAGGAGCCTTGCTGAGGATGTTGACCCTTCTAAGATAAATTTTTTTTGGCAAGTTAATATTTTATACGAAGATTATTTCTTGTTGTCTATAAGATTATCTAATGTGTTTACCATGGATATACTGGAACCACAGTGTTCAATCACCTCATACAATAAATTCACTGGCTAGGTGTGAGCAATGCATGTATTGGAAATGTGGTATTTACATCTTGGTTATTCATATGGTTGACATATCTCAAGCTTCTTACTTAAACGAAGATCTAGGAATAACATGTACGCACGTAGTAATAAGTGCTTGTTAATCCAGTATAATAGTCTGTGGATGGAAAGTTTAACTCTTGAATGAATTTGCAGCTTATGTGCTTGGCAGATCTAGAGTTTGATTATATCAACCCATATGACTCGTCATCTAGAATAAACAAGGTGGTTTTGCCAGAATTCATAGTAGAAGGAGTTCTCTGTTTCTTCTATCTTATAACAGGACACTGGTTCATGTCACTATTATGTGTGCCATACCTGTACTACAATGTGAGACTGTAAGTTTTCCTGAACTGGTTATTCTACTGAAGTATTATCTTATCTGTTTTAACATGGCTATGGCAATCTGAGTGTGAAAAATCCATTTTATATGTCACTGGCTTGGAGTCAAGTTCAATCCTCACTTATCACAGGGAGTGAGATTGTCCCTTGTTGATATAGAATCCTTGCTAGCTAGGAATATCTAATTTGTACAGTCATTTGATTGATGTCCTGTGTGTTATCACCTAGTTGGATTGGTAAATGTCCTATGGCTCTTGATAAGATGTTTGAGGTATTGACTCAATTCTGAAGTTTTTGGGGCTTTCTACATGTTCAAGCCTCACTCATTTATCGTAGCATGTGCTGCTCCACTTGCACTTCAATGATAGAGTCAAGTCGGCCTACATTAACCCTTCTCTAGAGCTCCTGCGCTGCTAAGATTTGCAGCAGAGAAATAACTCAGTTCTTTTTCTATAATTTTAATATAAAATGAAGCAGAAAAATTGCTAGGAAAACAAAGCATGATTACGATTTGTCTAGAAACCACAACATATCTAATTAGATGAGGAAAAGATGGTTTTATTCTTTTGTTGGTAACTGAGGGGTAGTATAGATGGGGAGGCTAAGATGGAGGAGTTGAATTGCCCTAGTAAGGGTTTGTTGAGGAAACTTTATTTGAGATTTCAGACGAGGACATTGATTCATCCCAACAAGTTGGAGGTATCTGATAGTCCTACGAATAAAAGAATGTCAAGTCAGTTCTAAAGTTAACTTGAAAGGTGTAGAGCCAATGGATCTAGCAAATCTATCATATTGACATTTTCTTCAGAGCCATGAGATGCTTGGATACATATAATCTGTAATTTGCCAGGTCAATTTCTTTGAAAACAAAAAGGGGTGACTGTTCTTGATTTTTTTTTCTCTCTACTTGTTCTCAGCTACACATCAAGACAGCACTTGGTAGATGTGACAGAGATATTCAATTTGCTCAATCGGGAAAAGAAGAAACGGCTTTTCAAACTTGCTTATATTATTATCCTTCTATTTATTTCCATATTCTGGTATGATTCACTTGCCTGCATTTTAAACAATTCATGTCTTAGTTTTCCAATCATAGTACGTAATATAACTTTAGCCTTTGTGTTTGTCTGCTAGGATGATTTATTGTGCCTTATCAGAAGAAGACGAATGAGTATGTTGTTGCATGATTGATGGCTCGTCAAGGAGCATTTAGTGCCAAACTGATCAGCTCGTCACGCTACGTTGCTGCATTATTCTATGTGGCATCTGCCGTGACTGATAGTTTATTTACACGGTTGTATGATTACGGATTTCCTGTTAATCAATTGAAGCAAAAACAAGCTTTTGTATCTTCGTAGAGCTTATCGAGGATCAAATGCTGTTATGTGGCATTGTCATTCTTGATCATTTTTCTTGCCTTGGAACTTTGAGGTGATGGGAATGTAATCACAGCATTTTTTTTTATCTAAAGTGCCACTAGTTTTGCCATTTGATTAGAAACAAGGGTAAAGCATATAAGAGGTTGCTCCAGACTATTTATGTAATATCTGAGTTAATCTTCAAACAATCTTCACATTTGGTAACATAAGTATTTAGAATGCTTTGTCTCTTTTGTTGAATTTCAGCTTCTATTTTTATACTAAGAACGCACAAGTCTAATCAAAAGTGTTTCAAAATAAAAATTGAATATGTTTTTAGCATTTGAAGCTTTTAATAATAGTGGAGTCATAAGTTGGAAGTAGATGTAAAGAGTAAAAACGAAATTTTAGTTATTATACTTAGTAGGTTTATGTTTTCTAATTTTATTAATTTATTTCTCAAGAAAAATAATTCATTAATTTAATATTTTTATAATAAACACAGTAGTTATTTATTACTAATAATTTTATAATTCTTATAAATTTTTTAAATCTTAAAAATTAAAATATTTTTAAAATAATATTTATACCTAAAAAATAAATAGAATAAATCAAAATAAATCATTTAAGTTATTAGAATAAATTTTAGAAAATATTTAATATTATTCAAATAATTGTAAAATAATTTTTTTATTGTTATATAATTTTTATTCTTTTTTGTTATCAATTTTATCATATAGTCAATATTATATTTAATCATAACTTATATTTCGATTGTTTTTTACAGTAAATTTTATTAGATATTATATTATTAGAGAAACTCTAAAAAAATTTATCTAGAGGCGATTTTTTACTGTGTGGATAGTCAGAATTTTTCTATTTTAATTGAGTGAAAAATGTTTCATATAATTGCAGCTCTCTAATTTGGAGTATGAGAACACATTAAGTCCGAGACAATAATAAGATAGGCTAACATATGGTCTTGGCGATCAAACTCGATTTCCAACTTGTGAGGGCATTCACTTATCATTTCAGATGTGTTTACTCATGTTATTTCTAACTTGCCACCATAACCTCTAATGAAGAGAATTTGTCCTTATTAGAAATGCTTTTCTTAACTTGATCTATTGCCAATTTATGTTAATAGAAAATTATTATATAAAAAAATCTAACCTTCAACAAATTGTATTTATGTAATACTCAGGATCGAAAATCGGTCCAGAATTTTTTTTTATAAGGATACGTGCAAACTCGGCCAAAATTGACTAGGTCGAGGTGAACCGCCGCCGTGGGCGACGAATCCAACGCCGGAGCATGGTGGCATCGCTGTGTCAGAACCCTAAAATTGGCCGAAAAGGGTTTTCAATACTGATTTTGAATTTTTGATGTATTTTTAGGTACGTGATGAGCATTTTAATTCCCGCAAAGAAGATTCAAGAAATCCAAGAACCGTTAAGAGGCGTAATAAATAGTACGGTGTTTCAAAATACTGATCCGGGTAAGGATCCCTCATCCTATTCTCTATTACGGTAAATTGAGGCTTAATGATGTATAATTTTGTATTTTGTGAAAGTTAGAAAAAAAAATCTTAAAAATAATTATAGATCACTAGTGGAGTCAGAATCAGTTAGTTCATATTTGTCATGATTCCCTGTTTATTTTTTTGTACTGCTTAAACTGCTTACTATTATATTGTGCGTATTTAAATTGACAATTTTTATGGTCTCTTTGGTTATTTGGTTATTGAGTTTTTTCTGTATTATTTATTCAGTATTCTGATTATTTGGTTATTCAGTTATGTCAAACTATATCGCTTGTTTGAGTGTCATTTGAATTAATCTATTATTATGAAATGAGATATTGGTATGCGTCGATGGTTGTTTTAATGATAAGAATCTACATAAATAAAAGCTTGGGAAAAGGATGGACGAACCCAGTGCATAAAAAACCCTACTGTGGATATTACTTTAATCGGACAGGGTTGAGAAGTTCCATACTAGAAGAGTTTTTGGAGATATGGTTTACTCTCATACTGGACGATGTATCGAGGCGATGATGTTTTTGACGTCCATTACCAGATGGGGTATGAGGTCAGTCAGATTAATTGTCAAATCTTGATATTGGGTCCATGAATAGAGGGATATCTCTATGGACTCCTAGGGGTCCCAGTAAGTTGCTTAAAAGTGAAGAATTGCTGATCCTGTACATGAAAAAAAATGTCATTTAGATATTTGTCTTTATAAGTTAATTTTGGAAAAAACCGTAACGGTAAGTATCGAATAAAACATTTTAAAATTAAATGAATTTTCTTAATGCAAGGTCTCCATTAGCTGTTTTCTGATTTTTACTAACATTCGATTTTCCATATCAGTGATTAGTATGATATTTTTACTGAGTTAGTGTAACTCACATTTTTATTAACTATTTCATATTAAGAAAACCAAAATCTAGATCTCGATCAGTAAGAGAGTTGTGAGTACTTCACATTCCGAACTCTTTTCAAGTGCTAGTGAAGGTTATCCATAAGATATCTATTTATTTATTTTTTTAATTACCGTTTGTCTTTTTATGAACTACGTAGAAGAGATATTCTCGTAGTCCTATTTGACATTTTAATTTATTGTGTAAGGAATGTAAACTGTAATATTATTATTCGTTTCCCCATTTAAAATATAAAGTCATTTCCTTTGAGTTTCGGGTCATTACAATTTATTTTAGAGGTGTTAGACTTGTTTACCTAATAAAATTAGGTTAAAGTTACAAAAATCTCAGAAACACAAATCACGTCTAACTTTACTTGAACAAAATTTATCTCAGGAGATTCAACGATTTTTTTTTTCACTCACATTATCCACATATCAAAATCTTGATATTATCACTTATTACAAATTAACTTTGATCATTAATTAACAAACACTCATGTAGCATGTTAGGATAGCCCGAGTCATTACCTTTAACTAACATCTTTCTTGGCTCTTGAAAGCTTGTCCATTTTCAGCTCTGATATTTTTATAGTTACTTTATTTATTTGATAGCAAAAGTACATGTCGATTTATTTCACTTAAGAGTTCTAAATACTTATTATGTGTCATTACTAAATTGACACTGAGTATTTTGTTAAATTCTTAATATAATTGAATCTTAATTCATTTTGAAAAAAAAAATATCAGATCCTTTAAAATGAGTGGCTTGTCACAAGATATTTTCTTATACTTCTAATTTTTTTTAAAAAAGTGTTGTCATATCATTGTTAATAACTCTTTCAAATATTAAGCTACCATTCACAGACAATTAGTGAGATATTAGAGGAGTTATTTGACAAATATTACACTATACAGTATATTGGATTACTTAATGACTTATTTTAATAAATCTTAGAAGTATAAGCTATATTGCATATAAAATTTTGAAGACTGACATTTTTAAAAAGTCAACAAATACAGGAATACTGATGTATTTAAGTCGTTATTTTAGTGGTATTTAAAAAGGGGAATATTTTCAAAGTATGTTCTAAATTGAAATTATTTCAAAGTTCCAGAAATTGTTGTCGCGAAAATAACATTGAGAGAAACCTGAAAGAGACCGAGAGATTCGTTAGTCAGAAAATCTTCGAGAGCATCTGCTGGAGACACTGTGCGTCTGAACCAGAATCTCGGAATACAGGTGGGTGTCGGGTTGTAAATCCCCAATTTCTCTTTATGTAATTTTCGGTAGGACCGTACTGATTTACATTTGATTATAACATGAACTCAAATCTCAAAATTAAGTGTCAAATACAAGCCCAGATTGTATATTTTGCGCGAATCCTGCAACAATGCCTATTAAATGTTCGGTGAAAAGCCTGAAAGACTGTGACACTGTCTGGAGCTAATTTATAGAATTTCGGGCTGGTAGCCAACAGCTCTCCCTCCTCTCTTAACTAAGCAATGCAGCGTTGTAACAGTTGAGTATTTTTGTCTTGTTATCCCTGTTTTAGAGGATGAGTCAGGCCATGAATATTTAGTTCAAATGTTTAGCTTGGGTAACTGCATTTTTTTAATTAGATATGTCACAAACATAACCTGAAGAGTAAAGATATAGAGGCATGCAATGATGGAACCTTTTTATTCTTGGCATTGTTGTGTGTTTGTTTTTCTGGTCATACGAATCACCAACAACTACCTTTCCTTTTTTCCTGACACATACTGTCTAAATCCTTAAAAACTTAGGAAAAGTTTGAGTTGCATATTTATGTTGAAAGTGGTTGGTGTGAGTTATGGATTTCTGGACAGGTTTCAATGTGCACAATACCTACACGAATCTGTTACCTCCTCCTCCTCCTCTTCTCTCTCCTTGAGATCATGTTTCTTTCAACTCAAGGGATGTGACTTTGTTCACGGTAGGATAAGTAGTTACATATGCATTACCATGCTTTTGTTCAATGTATGCCTATGTTTTTGCTCATGGAACTTCGGATCTGGTTGTATATCATTCCTTAGTCTAAATGCATCTAACGTGATTTAACTTTCTCGAGGAAGTATATGCCTTTGGCTAGATTTGGCCTAAGTGGGGAAGGGAAGGTCTATGTTAAGAATAGTTGAATGTGTAGTTTATTGAATATGACAACCCTATATATGCAGTTTTTCTAGAATAGAAAAGGAAATACATCATTAATCACATTAATTATATAGACTATATTTTACCACAATACCCATTAATCTAATTACATATAGTACCATAATGCCCATCATGAACCCATTCAGGATTCTAGCATTTACTGATAGGATTTGCTTCCTTATGCACACTGAGAAAGGTGCTGCAATGTGTATGTGTGTGTATCTATAGATATAGAATTGCATTTATCTGTGTATAAATATGTCTATATGTATGTAATACGTAATTATGTTCTCGCAATTGGCATGGCCAGCCACTCTCACCTTTCTTGGTTGGAATTTTTATGGTGACTATGAGCATTACCATCATTGTTTTCCTTCAATCTTACTTTTTCTTTTATATTTTCAGTGTTTTTTTTGCCTCTTACGACCGTTTATGTAGACCTAGGAGCGATCTTTGTGCCTATATGAGCTCTAACTTCTTTTGGTTGGATCTCAATCTCAACGAGGCTCAATTCTTTTTTTAAGTTGAGTTTTATCCAAGTTAAGCTCAAGCTTTCTAAATTCTCTCTCAAACTGAGCTTGAGCTCAAAATGAAGCTTGAATTGAGCTTCAAACAGAGCTTTAACTCTTCAATATTTGACCTAATGAGGTGGAATATTTAAGTATTTGGCTCTGATAATTTCGATCTCTACTTCTTTTTTTATTATTGTTTTACTCTTGGATCTATCATTTACACCTGTAATCGTCACTACTAGTGTTTGTCCCCCCAAATCTTAAGTGTGTTTGCGAAATGCAGCAACAGTTCTCTTTATTGTAGCTTTAAGCAATTGATTCTCCAAGTATGTCATGATTGAAGAATTAAAAAGTGCCCTATATACAATTTTTAAAAAACCGATGTTTGATTTCTCGGTTGGAAACTGGATTCTGTTTTTGCCTATTCAAGTTGTAAGTGTTTTAGGATCATGGTGATAAAGTGATTCATGCAGCGTTTTTTAGTCTGCTGTCTCTTTTATATTGATATTTCAAACCATTGTTTACCTCTCACAGTATAGTTAGTTGTTTTAATATCTGATCATTGCAACAGGATGTATAGGAGCATTGTAGCACTTCCACAATGGAGAGAAACAGTTGGGTGCCCTTGAATATAGGTTATGAAGAGCGTGCTCCCTTATTCCAAAAATTCTGTTGGTGAATCAAGTTGTAGTAGTTGCCCAATGATGGTAAACCAGATGGTTCCAAACCACTAGGAAGATTTAGATGTCTGGTTCTAGGCTACAGTCATTTCTGTCCAGCAATTTAACTGTTAAACAGTTCAAAGAAATCCATGCGCAAGTCCTCATAAACTGTCTTAACCAGCTTGAGCCTCTCTTGATTCATCGAATCCTTCTATTCACTCACAACTTCTCTAGGTGTATTGCACAATATGTCAAACAAATCCTTAATAATTTGCAAAAGCAGGATGCCTTCCCCTGGGGTTGCACAATTCGGTTTCTTAGCCAACATGGCCGGTTTAAAGAAGCTTTTTCTCTTTATGTCCAAATGAGGAAACTAGGTTTATGTCCAAGCACTCATGCCATATCATCAACGCTAAAGGGATGTGCTAAGATTGAAGATAAGGTTGGTGGAATTTCAATTCATGCTCAGGTATATAGATATGGATTCTGTGGTTGTGTTTATGTTCAAACAGCCCTTATTGATCTATATTCAAAAGTGGGTGATATGAAGATGGCACAGAAGGTTTTTGATGATATTATTCAGAAAAATATAGTTTCATGGAATTCAATTTTATTTGGGCATTTGAAATCGGGAAATTTGGTGGAGGCTCATAAGGTATTTGATGAGATTCCGGAGAAGGATGTTATATCTTGGAATTCAATTTTGTCAGGGTATGCAAGAGTAGGAAAAATGGATCTAGCATGCTCCTTCTTTCACCGGATGCCAGAGAGAAACCTGGTATCTTGGAATGCAATTATTAGTGGTTTTGTTGATCGTGGAAACATTGAAGTTGCAAGAACCTTTTTTGATACAATGCCTAAGAGGAATAATGTCTCTTGGATTACAATGATATCTGGATACTCGAAGGATGGTGATGTCAAATCTGCTCGGGAACTTTTTGATCGAATTTATGAGAAAGATCAATTCTCATATAATGCTATGATTGCTTGCTACTCACAAAATAGCCAGCCTAAAGAAGCCCTTAAGGTCTTCAGCCAAATGATGCAAACAAATGCTGAAATTCAGCCAGATGAGATTACTTTTGCGAGTGTTATATCTGCCTGTTCACAATTTGGAGATATGAGATTTGGAATGTGGATTGAATCATGTGCAAAAAAGCTTGGAATCAAAACAGATGATCACATGGCTACAGCTTTAATTGATTTATATATGAAGTGTGGGAACATCAATAGGGCATATGAGTTGTTTCATAGTCTGAGAAAGAAGGATCTGGTTGCTTATTCAACAATGATCCTGGGATTTGGTATAAATGGAAGGGCTGATGATGCTATTAATTTGTTCAAAGCAATGATAGATGCCAAAATTTGTCCAAATTTGGCCACCTTCACTGGACTGTTAACTGCATGTAGTCATGCTGGTTTTGTTGAAGAGGGCTACCGATGCTTTAACTCCATGATGGACAACGGACTTGTTCCTTCAGTTGATCATTATGGAATCATGGTTGATATGTTAGGCAGGGCAGGAAGATTAGAAGAAGCATATGAGCTAATAAAGAGCATGCCAATGCAACCACATGCTGGGGTTTGGGGAGCCTTGCTTCTTGCCTGCAAGGTGCATAACAATCTTGAGTTTGGAGAGATTGCAGCTCAGCATTGCTTTGAATTGGAGCCTGATACAATTGAGTATTGGACTCTCCTCAGCAATATTTATTCCTCTTTTGGGAAATGGGATGATGTCATGAAACTAAGAATGGTTATGGAAGAGAAGAAGTTGTCTAGGATGCCAGGGTGTAGTTGGGTGGAATCAATTTGACTTCTCTATATTGTAGGATCGGGGAACTGTTGGCTGGACCATGCACCAAATCCTTCAATTAAAAAAAAGTTGGTATTGTTGTTCCTCTCCCTTTAAAGCGTAAAGGTTTGGGTTGTTCAAGCCTTGGGATCAAGCAAAATGTAACGATCTAATGGTTAAGGCCTAAAACCACTTATTTTAATGCCTATCCTTGATGACTTCTGAGCATACAATTCTTATTTTGAAGTGCATAATATTACATTGAGAACCTTTCTTCTATGGGACTCAGGGTGTTCTTTCCATCGCAAATAGGTTCTTCATTTTTTTTTGTCTTCATAGCACATGCTCTCACTTTTGGTTGCTTCCTTAGTCTTCCCTTGTAATTTTTTTCCTTTCTTCTTAAGCATCTCAATATGATCTTTTCACCAAATAGTTACTTCAAATTGGAAAAAATTGTGGAAGAATGAATTTGTATCTTATTCAATATCATAACCGTATATTTAAGTTTTCTTTAGGGTATATTTTACTCTAATGCTCTTTAACCTAATTACATATAGTATACTCTTTAATACTCCCCAAGTTGGGGAATAAATATTGTCTATCTCTAGCTTGCCAATGATAATATGGAATGCTGGATTATTTTAGTATTTGGTCGATAAATTTCTAGGCTGTGAGTTGGTAGACATGTGTGGAATACATATTAGGTCACTGTCTACCTCTTCCTTAATGAAGTGTTTATCAATCTCAATATATTTGGTGTTATTGTGTTGTACCAAGTAATGAACAATGCTTATAGCTAATTTTTTTTTTAATCAATGTATAGGTGTACAAGGCCATCCCACTTGATTCTTAAATTTGCTAAAATTATTTAGTCATAGTAGTCCATGTACCTCATGAGCTATTACTCGAAAATTTGACTCAATACATTATGCTTCTTACTCTTTCAAGGAAGGGACAATAACTTATGGTAGATCTTCTATCCACTACTGATTGTGCGTAGTTTGCATTTGTATAAGCTTGTAAAAATAACTTGTCATTCTTTCTGGACATGATATATTTCTTGAGTATCTATTTTAGATAATATAATACTCAGTAGGCTGCTTATAAGTGCACTTTTTAAAAATTGTGTATGACTTATGACATTCTTTACATAGGTAATATTGCGTCTTGTGTGGTACAAGTATATTAATCTTGTAATTAAATTTTGATAGATTTTCTTATCTACCAATGTATTCTTATTCGTTAGTCCCAGTTTATGATTGAGATCAATAGAAGTATTAGCTGGTTTACATACTAGCTTGTTAGTATCCGTTAACAGGCCGTGAATGTATTTTAGTTGTGAGATGAAGATTCCTGATTTTGCATGGATGACTTCAATGCTAATGACATATTTCAACTTTCCCAACTCCTTGAACTCAAACTCAAACTCTTTTGCCAAACATTATTTGAGCGTCCATTTTTCTTTTTATTGTTCCATGTTGTAATGATATCATCAACATATACTGAGAAAACTGTAACTCCCATCTGAATCTGAGTGCTTAATAGATATGGTGTGGTCTCCCTAGGCCTGCTTATGTACCAAACTTATCATTGCCCTCACATTTCTCTTGAGCCATGCTCTGGGTGATTGTTTGAGTATGTAAAATACTTAGTTCAGTTTACATATTTTATTTGTTCCTGCCCATTTGGTAAATTTTGGTGGGATTTCCATATAAATTTCTTCTTCTAGATCTTTGAGAAATAAAACATTATTCACATCAAATTGTTGTAGTTGCCAATCAAAATGAATAGTCAAGGACAACAAGATTCACGTATTCATTTTGGTCATTGGTGCAAATGTTTTTTGCTAGTCTATCATGTAGATTTGGGTATGGCCTTTTGTCACCAGTTTTGTTTTATATATCTCAATTGACCCATTTGTCTTGTGGTTTATTGTGAATATCTACTTGTATCCTGTAGGTTTCTTTCTTTTGAATAAGTTTACCACTTCCCACGTCTGGTTGTTCTCTAGAGCTTGCATTTCAACTTTCGTAGTATCTTTACATTTCTCACTAGTTAAAATCTCATATAGTGTATTAGAATAGATTTTGTATTTAAATTCATCATTTTTTTTTGAGACTGAGAGCACTTTTAAAATGATACAAAATTCGAGATATAGTAGAGTGGATACTTATATTCTCTTATCCATTTTCTGAGTGTAATAGGTGTATTTATATGAGATGGTAAAGATTTCTCAGAGTTTACCTCATTTCCAGCACTCTACTTAGATTTGTGAACTTACTTTGGATTAGAGTTTGAATTTTTACTTCTTGAGTACACTTGGGAGAACTGTGGGTCCTGTATAGTTGAAGATTTTGGTTCATTTTCTTGGTTTTGGATTTTTTCTTATGGTATGTGTATAAGTGTATCTTGTGGTAGTATGTTGTTCAGGTGTATCATCTGGTCTCTGGGTTTCTAATGTGGTGGTTGTTTCTTGGAGAGTATAGTATCTAAGGGTAAGGGAATGTCAAACATGAACAAATCTTCTTTATCTTCTAATATATTCTTCCCCTAAATATAAGGTTTATCATAAACAGACTCGGTCACTGCAAATATTACATTACTGGATACATAGAGCTTTTGGGTTATAAGATGGTAACATCAAAATTCTTTCTGTATAGATGAATATCCCACAAACACACATTTAATGACTTTGGGATAAATTTCCTTTGTTGAGATTGACGTATGTGAATATAAAAAACATAATCGAAGACTTGAGGAATATGGTGATTGGTGGTTTGCACTTTAGGAAAGTAAAGGTAACTAAAACTTCTATAAGACTACAAAAGTGTAGTATCTAGGATAATGACACGTTGATAAGATAAATTGTGGTTGAAATGACTTCTTCCTAATATTTGCTCATATGATTTTGAAACAAGAAAGCACAGGTACTTGTAAACAGGTGATTGTTTTTTCGTTCTACCACTATATGCAGAGTGTAGACGCAAGAAGACTCATGATTGATTCTTTCACTTTAAAAAAAGGAGGATGTTGTCTGACTAAATTAGTTATGAGCATTATCGGTTCGAAAACATTTGATCTTTACTCCAAACTAGGTTTTGATTATGTTGTGAAATTGAGTCGTAATGTGACTAATATCATATTTGGATTTGAGCAATAAAAGATAAGTTATTCTAGGACGAAGAGATGAGCTTTCTAGCCAAATAAATTTGGACAGTGAAGGTCCCTCATAGAATCGCTTTTTTTGTTGGGAGGCGGGTAGAGAATGTATTTTCACAATAGACAAGTTGATGAGAAGGGGGAAAGACCATGGTGAGTGGGTGTTATCTTTGCAAAAGTGCTGCTAAGTCATGCAACCATATTCTTCTTTTGTGATTGATGGCTATAATTTTTGGACAATGGTCTATGGCTTGTTAGGGATTAATTAATTATTGCTGCATTAGTGAGAGATGAGATTTGGGTATGAGAAGGAATTTATAAAAAGAAAAAAATTTGTAAAACTTATTCAATTGACTATTTTTTGGGTGATTTGGAAGATAAAAATAATAGGGTTCTTGAGGGGATCGAATGAGACATATATAAAATTAAGAAAAGATGGTTTCATTATTTTGCATCTTTAATTTGGGCAACGACTTGTATAGGATGGAAAATTTTTGGAATATTGTTGATATGCTAACAGACTTGTAAATATTATGTAAATAGGTGAGACTCTTTTGATATTGTTGATTTAGTATACTTCTTCTACATTTTATTGTTTTTTAAAAAAATTTATTCTAAGCCTTAGCCCATCCAATCGTTTTCCATGAGTTATAGTCCTAAAATTCACAAAAGGTGAAACAAAATCACTTTACAATTGAGGTCTTGAGACAACTTAGTTACTGATATTAGATTGGCGTACAAAGTTTTTTTTTTTGAGATGAAAATGAGTGAATTTATATAAAAAGGACGGCAAGGGCGCGTAACCCATATACATGTAGAAAAGGAATTTACATATTTGTGAGCATATCTACAATAGATCCAAAATCATGAAAAGTATTAAGGTTGTGACCTAGTTCAGTAGATCCAAAAAGGTGGAGGCACCTATCCTTGATAATGGCAAAGTTAGTTTCTTTACCCTAAAAAATCCTACAATTTCTTTCTTTCCATATGATCCATAATATTGTTAGAGGAATTAATCCATGCCACTTGTTACTTGTCTTAAGGCCTTCCCAAGCTGAGATTTCACGTTTAACAGACCCAGACATAACCCAGGAAATGCCAAGTAGTTTATAAATCATTGTCCAAAGCTCATAAGCCTAATGGTTCTAACTTCTGTTGTTACGGTTAGTGAATCATCAGCAGTAACAATTTTTTTAGTCCTAGGGCATGATAGATACGTGTTAGGAAATTAAGCGGGAATTGGTCATATACTATGTGGCTTCTGAGTCTATAATTCATGATAATACGAAAAGTTTATTTGAGATATTTAAACCATGAGAGATAGAAAGCATAACTGAATAGGCGAAGTAATCTATATCTTGCAATGTAACCTCCAATGTGATTTAATATTTTTAAGTTATTAAGACAAACTAAATAAGTCAAAAGAAAGAGATTACCGGTTGAACATAGTCAATAGCAGCTATGTGGCAGAAGTTGGCCGGTGCAGCAAGGCTAGTTTGAGCTGGACCCACAGAAAGCTGGCGGGTAGAGCTGTGCATGGTCTAGGCAGATGCACAAGGGCTAATGCGGCAGGGTAGGGCAGGTGCTCAGCAACTGGTGCACTAGGCAGACCAGGGATCTGGAGAGGCTGTGTGTGGCTGTTTGCAGCTGAACAGAAGGTGGCTGCTGGAGCTGTGCAAAGCAGGTTGTGTGCGACTTTGGTGGCTGCTCAGGGGTGTGGCTGGAGGCTGGTTGTTGGAGCAAAACACGGGCTAGAGGCTCCATTTGTAGTTGAGCTGCAAAGGGCAGCTGCTATTTGGCAGCGCAGCTGGTGGTGGATCGTGTTATTGCTACTGTGGCTCTTGGCTAGCTATTTTCCAGCTACCATTGCTGGTGGTGAGATTGGCAACGAAGGGTAGTTCCTTTAACATTTTTCTTATTTCAGCAATAAAAGTAAAAAAATGTTTATAAAAGAGTTTGACATTTTCTTAACCTAGAGTTCCGGCACCATATGCAAGAATGAATATATATTTTATTGAATATCATAATTCTATATATACATTTGAGCTTTTTTTTGTGTGGAAAAAATAGAAAGGATGTACTTTAATGCATTTGAAATTTTTTTTTTGAAATGATAATACGTTTTAACTTAATTACATATAATACACTCTTTAATAAATATAGCTAAGTATTTGCTCTGGTAGTTATACCATGGGATATTTATTTTTAGTGGATAACGAATACATGACAGACATCCAAAGCCATTACCTATTTAGGCAGCTATATTCTCTGTAAATAAATCTTCCTTTTCTTCTTAATCTCTGGATATCTCTATTCTGCTCCCTTAATATGAGTTTTGTCTCTGCTGTTGTTGGTTTTGGGATGAAACAGGAACACAACTCTTCCTAGAAGTAAGCTTGCTCTCTCAGAAATTTGGAGCTTAGCTAGTGCGGGCTGGTTGATTTATAAATAATTATCAAAATTGTGAACAGTTTTTGTATGATTAATTAAGCTTCTCGAGCTCCTTTTATTTGTATCTTTAAATTTTGGGTGGTTTGATGTGGAAATTAAATGCTAAATGCTTTGACTTTAATATCACACATATATACATACGGTTTTTGTCTCAGTTGCTTCCTTTACTTCTGGTCAAAAGGTGATACACTTCTGATTTCTTGCTGTTGTGGTTTTGTTGCAGCTGAGGCTCCTGAGGTTGCTGATACATCATGGTGAATGCCACTAAAGGACTTTTGATTTCCTGGTAATCATTATTGACAGCTATTTGTACAGAAACTAAAAGGACTTTGGTTTCATTTAGTTTGATATAAGGAAGAATAAAAATTGCATCAATCATCATTTTTTTGTTCCTCGTTCCCAACTTGGTTTTTATAGCTGAAAAGGATTGCGATGCATGTTGATGTTACAGTGACATACCAATGGCTCAATTCATTATCAATTTGAATGCTTCAATGCCAGCGTCTCAGAAGTTCATAATACATGTCTTGGACAGTACTCACATATTTGTGCAACCCCATGTTGCTGAAATGATTCGCAGTGCCATGGCTGAGTTCAGAGACCAGAATTCCTACGAGAAGCCTTCTTGACACTAAAATTTGAAGTTTTCCTTCCACAAAAGAAATTTCCATGTCAGACTGAAAATATTACTGCGTAAAACTAAGTACATCTTTTCCCATCTTGTTGGTCGTGAAACTGAAAGATATTTCCAGGGCTTGACTGAGCAAGATCAAGACCTTGTCAAACTCTGCAAAATAGATTATAATTTATTGCTCATCCATGCTATTTGGATGAGTTAAAGTCGAGTGCATATTTGCGCCATCCACGAGATTATTTAAACTTATAGTTTTTGTCAATAAATAATTATTATATTATAATATTTATTGTTAAATTTATAACACAATTAATATTACTAATGAATAACTATTATTATATAATATTTTATCATCTTATATTTATTATTAATTTTATAATATAATTAACTTAATATAATAGCAAATTAACTTAATATAAATTAAATTTTAATAAAATATTCTATTAATTTTAATTAAATCTTTATTAAATATATATTTTTTCTTTTACAGTAGCTCACAAAAATGAGAAAGCCCAGCAGATGAAGACGTTTCCCTCGAGTTGGAGACATGAGTTAAATGATAGAGTTAGACATACGGTTCGTCATCTCTAATTACCCAAACCCCTCCATCCTCTCTCAACGAACGCCTTCTTCTTCTTCTTCTTCTTCTCTGGGCGAAAAAGTTTATTCCTTAATAAATGGCAGTTTCTCTTAATGTAAACCTTCACCAACCTTCGCTTAGGTGATTCACTCTCTCTGTCTGTTCTCTCTCGATGTCCCTCTATCTGTATTTATTGAATTCAGAACAAATTTTCGCATGCAATTTGGATATTGATGTTTTCGGGTGTTGGGATTTTATTTTTTGGCAGCTGTAGAACCAAGCTTTATTCTGGATTAAAGCTTCAATCTCCAAGTTTGCTCGTTTTCTTCACTCTGCTTGTTTTTCGATTTTTTTTTTTAATTCTTTCCATACCATGGCAATTAATTCAGCTTTCCCTCTCTCTCTGTTATAGGTTTATTTCAAACTGAATATCCTAATGTGAGTGCAGAATTCTATGGCAGAGTTCATAAGAGCCTCCAGTGCAGGTAACTAGACGTTCCTAATTTTTCTGTGCGAGGTTAATACTGCTTTTCTTTTCACTGCAAGAAAAATGGTACAATTAGAAACTAATATTAAGGTTGAAGAATTATTCATTTCGTTTAACATTGGCACTTAAGTTTTGCTTATGTTTGATGGGTTCAGTTGACTTAAGCTCAGATAGTATGATGAAAATTTATTTGTTGGTCATGACATATTTCTCTATATGAGAGCAATCAGCATAACTGGTTTATGCGCAAATAGGAATACTTAATCTAATTTTACCCACATTTATCCACTCTGCAATTCTTTTATATATATATATATATATATATATATACTTCCTACAGTTAAGAGTTCCATAAGTTTTATGATAACTACCTGAAGACTACAGTCAACTTCGATGGGAGCTTCTTTAAAGGCAATAAATGCTACAAAAGACTCTCTACCTCCAACTGCATTATAGAGTACAAAAAGAAAGTGATTCTTTCATGTACTTAAAAAATCCTATCATTTTGATAGTTTCAATTACATGGAGAAGCACAAATATCTTGATTAGTCCACCTGTTAACACATAGGGTCCCCATTAGCATATCTTGTGCCCATTTGGAAATGGGGCCTAATAGCTTGAGATGAGATTTTCCTCTTGAGCCTCTGGAGATAAAGGTTAAAAGTCCCTTCTCTTTTTAACAGTGTTACATTTTGCTATTTTAGCGGTTTCATTTCATTGCCTGCAGAATTAATCATAGACCAACAAGGTCACGAATTGGAATGATGCCTATAGGGACTCCAAGAGTGCCTTACAGAAAACCAAGCGGAGGGAACTTGGCAGTGGGTGGATATATGGAATGCCCCTGGTAAGTTATCTGCTATTTTTACATTTAGAAGAGTGCCAGGATGGTCCAGTTACTTAAAAATCATTTGTCTGTTTAAATATGAGCATTGCAACCTCAATTGTCACCTTACAAATCTTTCTTAGGACCAAATTGTTTAACTGATGCCAACTACCTGTGCTTTTATCTCTCTCTCATATCTAGTTACTCCTGTTCAAGTTAGCACTTGGCAGTTCATCTATAAAAAGAGGTTTAAGTTCCACCCCCTACACTCTGTCAAATTTGGTTTCCTAGCCATATAGAATGTTATATGGATACAACAATGCATGTGTTTTTTGGACTTCTCCTTCCTGTGGGTGTCAAGTTTCCATGTAATTCTGTGCTTGATAATATTCTGTAATATGGGTAGGAGAAAGTAACTAATTTGTTTGATGCAGTATCGAGAGCGTGTCATTTTCATTGGACAACACATAGATGAAGAATTTAGTAACCAAATATTGGCAACAATGTTGTACCTTGACAGTATTGATGATTCCAGAAGGATTTACTTGTATATAAATGGCCCTGGTGGTGATGTGAGTTCTTTGTACCTTTTATTTTTCTCTCAAATGAATTCCTTGGCTTCTGTATTGACACCATTTTTTCTCTCAACTGAAAACTTACTCCATCTACAGATTACTCCGAGCATGGCTATCTACGACACCATGCAAAGCTTGAAGAGTCCAGTTGGCACCCATTGTGTTGGCTATGCTTATAATCTAGCAGGCTTTCTTCTTGCAGCTGGGGAAAAGGTATTGTTTGTTTAACAGAGAAAATGAGTGATAATATTACATGCATCCTGAATCTTACAAGGTAGATGCTGTGGTGAAGACCAAAAGGAAGTCATTTTGTTAATTGTTTTGTTTTATATGTTGACTGAAGAGAAATATGGGTGATAATGTTACATGTATCTCAAATCTTATGAGGTAGATGCTGGGATGAAGGCCAAAAGGAAGTCCTTTTGTTAATTGGATTGTGCTGCATTATTTCAAAAAAAAAAAGGCATTGTGCTACATATTGAATGAAGTCTAAAATTCTGTTTCAATTTGATTATTTGCTGTACAAAGGGCAATCGATTTGCAATGCCTCTTTCAAGAATTGCTCTACAATCTCCAGCTGGATCAGCCCGTGGTCAGGTATGATTGTTTAGAACAAAATGAAAAGTTACAAATTACAATATGCCTTTTTAGTTGTCCCAATTAGCACATTTTTATTTTTAATCAAGACAATTTGCCTAATTTTTTGAGTTGTCTCAGTTAGCACCCATAAATTTGATTGAGAAATTTTACTCTAAATTTTAGGCATATGACCGTAAGTATGTGTTTTACATGTGGAGTACTTTTAAGGGCAAAAGATAGTTCTGTATAATAACTGTAACAACTACTTTTGTGCAAACGGCTACTTTTCTCTATAAAGTAGTTGTACAAATCTCTAAGTTTTCCCTAAAATTAATGTTTAGTTTTTTACAAAAGTGCATATTGTAAAAATTGTCTTAATTAAAATTAGAAGTCTTGATTGAGACAAATACTAAAAAAACAAGGTAAAAGATTTTCTCAATTAAAAATGTGTGAAGACAATTCCATAAGTATAGGATGATCCTTTCGCAAAGGAAGCTCTTCTAGATGCTTTTCTATAGAGGGAAAAAAAAAAGAGAAATGGAAATAACTTATGTTTTCATTTTGATGCAAATATGTGACTATACTTGCAGGCGGATGACATTCGTAATGAAGCAACTGAGCTTCTTAGAATTAGAGATTATCTCTTCAATGAATTGGCAAAGAAAACTGGCCAGCCTATTGAAAAGGTTAGTTTGCTCTATGCCAACTTCTCCAGTGTCTTGTAGTTCGTTTGCTTGATGAATTGAGCTTTTGTGTAAACAAGTCTGATCCCATTTCGTATTCAAATCTGATATTGCTAGTCAAATTTCAGTTTCTCCTATATGTAAAAAAATTCCCATTTTCCTATACCCAAAAAAAAGTTTCACTTTTTCGTCTTTTCCACACTTCAGTTTGATATTCATTACAACAGAAAATACGGAGTAAGATCAGTTGTTGTTTAACTGTTCATACAGGTTAACAAAGATTTAAGTAGGATGAAACGCTTCAATGCTCAGGAGGCTCTTGAGTATGGGCTTATTGATCGTATTGTGAGGCCACCACGTATAAAGGCTGATGCACCTCGGAAAGACACAACTGCTGGTCTTGGTTAGCTTTTATGCATATTCTCGCCAATTGACTGATAGCTGTAACAACTATTAGTATGTACGCTAAGATTATCTACTTGTACAACTTGCTGATTTGTTATGAAATTTTTGCATTGGGGCTTGCAATGATTTTGATGATGAATCTCCCAGTGTCGGAGAATTGTAAAATTTCCCAACCTTTCTATGGTCTCATCTTCAAATCCTAAAATACATAAGCATCCCAAAGCAATCACAAGGTTTTGTGGTGCTCGCATGACGTTCTTATAGCAGATGCAAAAGTTAGCAGCTAGGGATAGTAAGGGACTATAGTTATAGCAGGTGCAACAGTCTACTGATAATCAATCACGTAGGTCTGAATATATTCTTTGGTCACCAATCTATTTTATCTCTCGACAGTTCCATTAGGTTTAAATTTGACTGTGAACAACCATCTGTAGCCTACCGGTCTTTCCTCTTGGTTTGATCCACTACTTCCCCAAGTCTCATTTTTTTAAGTACTCGCATGTTAACATTCATAGTAATTTTCAATTTCTCACTTATTAAAACCTCAGATAATGTCTTGGAAATGGATATTGTATTCAGACTTTATAAGAAATTTTTTGTTAGGTAGGGAATAGTTTTCAAAAGACATAAAGTTGGAAGTTAGACAGAGGGGATGTGTAGTGGATTTTCTAGTTTAATTTTTAAGTGCATTAGGTATATCAGCATCAAAAGAACAGTGATTCTCAGAGTTGACTTTAACTTTCAGTGTCTAGCTCAGATTCTTGAACTTGCTTTGGACCAAAAGTCGGAGTTTTTCCTTCTTAAATACACTTGGGTAAAACGTATGTCCTATATGAGTTGAGGTTCAAACTCATTTTGTGGGGTTTGAGGTTCAAGCTCATTTTATGGATTTTGATCTTTCGGTGAGATGCTAGACTTAGATAATATTGACAAAAGTGTTTACAGACGGGAGAAATGTCAAAAAATGAGTTTCCCATGTCTTTCCTATCTTCAAGTATAGTCCTCTCCTGAAGATAAAATTGGTGAAAGAAAGACTCGGTCTCAACAAACATCATATTGGCTTATACATCAATTTTTTTATGGATGGATAATAACACTTATCTTTTTGAAGTGGATAAATATTCCACAAAGACACACTTGATGGCTTAGGGTTGAATTTTCCTTTTTGTGAATGATGTATGTTAATATAGGTAACACATACAAAGACAAAAGGAATAAGGTTATTGGTGACTCGTACCTCTGGAAAGAATATGGCTAGAATTTTCTTTGGGCTGCAGAAGTATAGGACTTCAAATGGTAACCAATTGATAATATATGTGGTAGTTAATACAGCTTCCCCCAGTACTCTTTAGGTACATGGTTTTAAAATAAGAAGGCACGTATGGTACTAAAGAGGTTGTTATTTTTTCTTTTTTTTTTCTTCCTTTTGAAAGGAGGTCAAGGTCTGGTTAAAGTAATCTCGAATATTACCAGTCCTAAAACATTTAATTGTAACTCCAAATTATGTTTTAATCATAGTATGAAAGTGGAGAATGATATGAGTAAGCTCAGTTTTAAATTTCAACAGGAAAAACTTAGTGACCGGAGTACAGTCATCAACAAAAGAAATAAACCACTGTGTTCTAGAGATGTTAGGAACATTAAAAGGACCCCAACATCACTATGAATTAATTAAAAAGGAAAACTACTTCTTTTATTACTAGGAGTAAAGGTTACATGCCATTGTCTTGCCAGTTCATATACATTATAGTGTAAACTCTCATTATTGTAACTAGAGAATAAAGAGAAAAACATGACCTTGAGGGTGGAGAAAGAAAGGTGCCCTACCCTCTTGTAGTACAACCATAGTTCATCTAATGTGCTGGTAGAGAGAATGGTGTTAGATACATCAAGTGTATCCAAGAAGTATAATCTATCGTGAGCATTAGACACGTTCAATCATCCTCCTTGAACTCTAGTTCTAAAATTCACAAAGAGAATGAGAAAAAAATTACTTTGCAATTAAGATAATGAAATAATTTGGTTACTGATATAAGATTTGTACACAATTTAAGTACATGAAGAACATCCTGAAGAGTAAGATGGGGATTAAGATTTATGGTTCCAATTCACAATATTATGGTTAGTGAACCATCAACAGTGGCAATTTTCCTATTGCTGGAACATGAAGCATAGATCCTGTGCCAGTAGATTGAGACGTAGCTTTTAACCTCTGTAAAGAATAGGTGGGTAGGCGAGCTGCACATGGCTGGAGTTAGCTATTGAGCAGTGGTGCACGCACTGGGAAGAGGTGCAGTCGGCTGTGTGGGACCTGCAGCTGAGCAGGGAGGTCAGTGGAGCAAGGACGCTGGAGTTGGGCTGTGCTGGAGCAGTGTTGTGTGCAGCTGGGACGCAGGGCTGAGCTGGGAGTTGCTTGCGTCTGGTTGGAGGCTGGAACTGGCACAATAGGGTGGCAGGTGGAGCTGGAACAGCAGGAGAAGCAGCTACAGCTTGCAGCTCTGTTTTATGGCGGCTGCCATAGGTGAAGGGCAGTTTAGTTGCTGTTGGTGGACAGTTGTCGTGGCCGGCTATGAAGGATGGTCTCACCTCTTTAGGATTTGTTTTAGGCAATAAAAACCGGATATGGTTTGTAAAAGAGTTCTAAAATTTTTCAAACACAAGGTTCTAATACTATGTAGACGAATGAGCTGTGTATCTCATTGAGTACTGGAACTATATATACAGTTCCTAGCAATCATACAAGGAAACTCAATTAATTACGAAGATTACATAGAAAAGGTATATTATCATACTCACTTAGACAAGTACATTTGCCAACAATAAGTAATTGTAACTTATACTCTTGAGAATTGGATGATAACAAGATCCGATGTCAAGAACAGTTACTTATTGCCAACAATAAGGAATTGTAACTTGTACTCTTGCCAACAATAAGAAGATTGAGGAATTTTCAAAACTTAGAGAGAGAAAGAGAGAAAAAGCACTGAGAAACGCACGTGAGGAGGAGAGAAGGGGTAGCAGATAGGAAAGAAGGGGCTGGTGGTTAAGTTAAGGAGGTCTTTCGGTCGGCCAGCTGGGCCAACCAGCAAGGGTGGAGATCATGGCAGGTATCGAAAACAACCAGTACTCTTGCCAACCAGTAATTTTAACTTGTTTTTTTGGTAATGGAAAACAAGTCTTTTGATGTAATCTGTGAAGGGAGGAAAATGGAAGGTATGAGAATTTGTGAAAATGGAAAAGGCTTCCAGTTTTTGATATCTTTGGAGGAGGAAGTGGCCTGGATCATTGGTGCCTTCGAAGATTTTCTACTGGAGAAAGAAAGGAAAACATGGGGGAAGCATATGCAGGGAAGCATATTCCAGGTTTCGAAATGAGCATTTTCTCTGGAAAAGAAGAGAAAGAGAAACGAGATAATGTGGTTTCAGAGGTCAAATTTGCCGAGATACATAATATCAACTTACATAGAACTGATTCTGGAAACTCTCCTTCAACCTTCCACCCCTCCATGTAAGGGTTGACATTGGCCATG
>NW_019014663.1:632318-643168 GCF_000150535.2 Carica papaya | reverse complement strand
TGGAGAGAAGTAGATGATATTAGAAGAACTAGAAGTTCTGGGATTGACGAGAAAAATATTAATACAACGATAGTAGCTAAACAAAGAATCAGGGAATTGGGAATTGATATCCAGTTTAGCTTCATTTTTCTTCCCCGTAGAAGTAATGTTGGTTGCACTAGGGGAAGAGGTAAGCCCCTTGGTTTCAGATGAAGTTTAACTTATACAAGGATGGTGTAGAAGTCTCCGGGGAATGAATGCCGTAATTTAAATAGCTAATTTGCTTAGCAGGGTAGTATTAGTATGATGGGTGATTTTCCCAGAAAGTATGATCGAGTTTGAGTGTAATCTCATTATAAACTAGTGTTATATGGGCCTGTGAAGCAATGGAAACTTACTAGTATAGAAGATAGTAAAGAAATTTGTGAATGTATATCTGTTTTTTGGTCAACAAGGTTATTGAACATCAGAGATGTGCCATTGGATTAGATGTAATTAAATTACTTGGTTATGCAACTAATCTTTATTTGTCTAAATCCTGGATGTAGTTGAGTTAAACCGAAAATAAAGACGATGGTACTGAACTTCATACTTGGCCTGGGATCTGTTATTTTCTTGGTGTTGTTCCGATTGTGAGCATATAAATTTTAGTAAAAATGACAAAAAGGAGGATTAGAATGTGCAGACCATCAAAGTTCAATAGAATGTGCAGACGAACCCATGTTCTTAAATGTTTCTTAAATATTATGAAATTTCAGAAATTAATTGTATATTATAAAGATAAAAAAAAAGATAATCTTTAAAAATATAATATAAAGTTATTTATTTTCAAAATCTCTTTATACAATCTAATAAAACTTTGGGTCAAAGTATAATTTTCTATTACATTTTTATGGTGGAAATATAATTATGTTGTTTTTATTTAATTAGGGAAAGGCTAAAACATGAAAGATTTAATAATGGGATTGGTATGATGGTGCTAAAAGAAAATTTGAAGGGTAAACAGCGGCTGATTCAATTTTTATTTTAATCTTAAATCTTCATCTTTAACATTTGTTTTTCTAAAATTAATAATTAAGCATAATCATTTTTTAAGTACAAGGCGAAAAGAAGATAAAGAAGGATTTTAAGAGAGAAATTTAATTTAGTGATTAGTAGATTTTTTGGGAAATAATAGAGGGAAATTAAATACAATAAAATACTGATAATCATAAACATTTTAATAAATAAAATCTTTAAAATAATTAATTTCTAAAAACATAAATAAAAAATAAAATTAGTTTTGATTAACAAGAATAATAAGAACAAAATTTCAAAAAGAAAATTAATAGAAAAAGCAGATTTGATTTAAAAGCAAAAGCTAATCATTAAAAATAAAAATAATTCAAAAAAGTAAGAAATATTTTACCTAATAAATAATAATAATAATAAACGAATTTATAGAAAAGTAAAAATAAAGAAATAAATAATCTAAAAAAGTAACAACGAAAATTAGCAAAAATAAATAAATACATAATTTAATATAATTAGATTTCGGAGAAAATAACTTTAAATAGTAAAAGTAACTCAAAAGTGAAAAAGTATATATATAGATCTAAAAAATAAATATAATTTAAAAGTAAAAAATATTTAACCAAATAAGAGAGAAAAAATAATAACAAAATAAAGGAAAATTATGAAAAACATAAAAAAGTTGTTAATTAACATATATATACTTAAAAATACAACTGATTTATATATATTATATACACATGTTAAGAATTGAGGTTATTTTCAGAGTAAAAGTAACTTAAAAGCAAAAAAAAAAATCTAAAAATACATACAATTTCAGAGTAAAAAATATCTAACCAAATAAGAAAGAAAAAATAATAACAAAATAAAAGGAAATTTTGAAAAAAATATATATATTAATTAACATAAACTTAAATTTACAAGTGATATATATATATATATATATATATATATATATATATATAAACACACATTTTAAGAATTGGTGTAATTTTGTTTGGGTCTCCAACAATTTTCACATATTCATGGTCCTCTTTCACTTCTGCTAATTGCCAACTTTTAAAAGTGCTGCTGCCTGGTGGTCTAAATTTAAGCAAGAAACACTAAATTTAAAAAAATAAAAATCTGAAAATGAACAACAATCAATATGTTTCTTCAGAAGGTTACAGTCAATTCTGTAGGGACGTAGCTCAGAATTAACAAGAAATCACAAAGACAACTCTGGTATTTTTTCTTTCTGAACCACAAACTCGATCACTCCGAAAATCGACATGTAAAAATATTCTACATTACAGGTTACACAACACCAGCACAACTCTACCTAATCAGCTCATCAACTAAAAATGCTACTTGAAACAAAAACGCCATGAAAAAATCATAAACATGCTCATACTGATAAATATTTCGTAGTTTACAGACAACAAAAGCAACCCAGGTGAGGTTCAATTCCGGAGACAAGTTGACCCTCTATAGGTGTTTACCCACCTGGCAAAGATACATTAATGTCTGTTGATTTGTTTCTTGAATCCGATGGCAATGAAGACCAGTTTTCTCCACGCAAGGACGATGATGAGAGGGTGGGGGTTGCTCTGGGATCAGCAGTAGAAACAGGAATAGCGGTAGTTGTTATTGTAGTTTTTATTATCTCGTGCTTTTGTTTCTTTTGCTTCTGCTCGTGCTGGTTCCCCGCTAAGAAACTGCCTACCACAACCTGATCCACCAACAAAAAGGGTTAGACATTATAATTGTATTTGCAATATCATAAGTAACCAATCCCGAAAACTGTCCTCCCTTAGACAACAAAACTTTTAAAAATTTGTTCCAAAAAGCTTCTAAATTTCTGCTTCTTCAATAAAGAAAATAACTACTAATTTGGAAATAACGAATACAAACCTGGACAGGACTAGCAGCTACTAGTAGACCAGCAACTCCACCGCCCACGACACGTCCATCTGGACTTGCTAATGAAACACTCATCCCACCAGATCGGCTTCTGGTTCCCCCATTGTCGTTGGGCATAAAAGAACCAGATAAAGACAGTATCTCAAATCGGCCCTGAAGAAAAACAGTAGAAACGACATCTTAGTGATCCTTAATTGCAGAAAATTTAAAAAGGAACAGAGAAATCAAATGAATTGACTAAGGCAGCAATACCCAACTGGCAGGTTTATAGTGGCTTATCCAAAGATGATATAACAACTAAATCAAGCATCATGATTCTCAGTAGTTCTGAAGTATCTAAACTGCTTCTAAAACAAGCAAATAAATAGAACTTCAGCAGAGGAATGCCCATGTGCCCTTCAAATTACACAAAGAAATATAGCAACAACAAATTGGATATTCCCAGTAAAAGTGCTTCAGAGGAGATATAAATAATGCTTCAGCCACAGAGACGATAAGTTCAGTAAATTCAGTTTGATATGTATTCTACAGAGAGGCATATGTTTTATGGGTCCAAAACTATTCATAGAAAATCTGGGGACTAATATAATGGGGGAAGCTTTACAGTGTATGCTACCCAAGATTTCAGAAGAAAAATAAGAGTTAGGTCCCACTACATCACCTCATATGTTAATGTACCGCCAGAAGAATCTGGCTGACGAAGTGTAACACTTGAAATAACACCATTAGCCGAGAGAATGCAAATCGCTCGAGGTCCTTGTTGAGAAAATGATATGATCTTCATCGTTACATCCTAAAACGACAAAATCAAAACTAAAGTTAGTATAATTTTTACTGCAGAAACTGATGTTCAACTATTTTCAGCACTTTCTCCCTGCTTACATAAATTCCAACAACCCCTAGAGTAGTACTCCACAAAATTTCTCAGAAATTCAGTTATTTTTTCTTTTTGCTTGTTGCAGATGCAAAAACATAAAGAACTCCTTTTTGCCTGATTGATCAAAATCACTAGAAGTGATTTCGGCTCACTATAGATCAAAAGTCCAAATGCATACCTCACCGGAATTAACAGTGATGATATGAGGTGTAAAATTAGCACCAACAGAGCAAGCAACCCATTCACCTACAGTAAGGAAATTCTAGTATCAGTAATCGGTATGCAGAAGCTCCTGCTCCACAATAGAAATTGAAAATATATATTTTCTTTAAAAAAATGTGGAAGTAGATGCCTAATGAGAAAAACAGACACAATTCAAAGCAAACAAAAAATTAAGATGCAAATTGTTATAATAACCCCATTAGAATATCTTATCAAGCATTTTACGTAAACAACCAGGAAATAGATAATTATTTCTAATCTTCGTCACTACTATTGTCGCTAGAATTCTGATCCAGATTATACAGATTAAATCCTATGGTCTGAATTCAACTGAGTAATCCAGATAGCTCCAGAAACATGTAACTATGTGGGGTGGAGGTAGATATGATTGAGAAGAAGGATATTACGGACTGGATACGATAGGATAGTTTAGGTAGTAGAACAGTTGGAGCAGATCATAGGACGAATATATAGTCTATATATCTATATATATATACACACACAAACATAAGCATGTACCTATACCCAAGCTCCTAGAGTGATATTAAATTTCTTGGGATTCCATGACAAATAATCAATAAGCTAACGAAAAAGGGGGAGGAAACACAATCTTATTTGTGGGAATCACAGAAAAAACAGAGATTGTAGCCCTCCCTTCTTTTTATTCTTTTCTTTAACATCAAATACTATTGACATATGAAATCATGACCTTTCTCTTCCAGAACAAACCTATTCCCTTCTAAGCCACTTCCCCATCATGAAAGGGTCATCTGTTTATGCCAAATCATGATATTTAAACATGCCAGACATTCTGTATTGCTCAGTTTCCTTGTTGTTGTCACCATGAATTCTGTTATCATTTGATATTCGTAAAAAATGTAAGATTCAGGCACTCTCCTGTTCCTGGAGAGCATTCTGTATTGAGTGTGGGGTATCATCTTGATATCAACAAGATGATACAATTTTTTTTTTATGTATACAACAAAACAATAGCTTTCATTTGCAGAGTGATAAATTTAGAAACCTAAAACACACATGAAAAAGGTGCTACACCACAGCTCCAGAAATATCCAACATATCCATTGAAGGATGAAATTTAAATTCCGTACATGATAATCATTATCTTCATAATGTGCAGAACCAGATGAATGGCATTTCTTATCATACTTTCAGAAGCAAAATCATCAAATGGTAAGGTCAAGTATGCAATATCAATGCCATTTTTACTTGATATTAAAAATGGAAAACTAAGAGAGTAAGAAAACGACAGAACTCAAGAAGCCACATCCAATCATAAGGGACAGAGATTAGCAGCCCTACCCAAATGGCCATGCCAGGAAATGGAAAGAAAAAGAGAGGAATTCCTTTGATTAGAATCCAATCGAAAAAAAACTTGGAGATATTAATACCACGATTCCAAAAAAAGAAACAAGCAATTCTGGTGGGTTTATTAATGGGAAGTTAGAAGTAAAAATCCCAGAAAGGAAGGCTGATGGAATTGTAAAAAACAGAGTTGAAAAAGAGTATATGAATGGAAAATATTTACTGGGGGGAAATATGAACACTGCAGAGTATATGAATGAAGCCAAAAAGCTTACATAACTGGTGATATTCATATAGACCCACTAGAGGTAGAAGAGGTTTGAGAGTTTTTATTCACTAACAAGGAAAGCAACAAGGCAAACATTAAAAAGGTAACAAGTAAACATCAAGAAAGCACAAAACAAAAAAAGCAAACTTCGTCCATCCCTCCTTCCCAGCGTCACTACCAGCTACCTTAAAATTAGAAGCTTCCACGAATTTCTTCTCCCTAAAAAGAAGATTACAAGTGGCAAAATGATTCTATACGAAAATCTATCAACACCCACCAGGTCCCACCTTCACCCAACAAAGCATATCCGTACCCGATCAAAACCCATACCCAATTCAATCCTTATCCTGTAATTCACCATGGAACATCAAAGCGCCAACTTTGAGCAGGAAAACAAACTCACTTCACTTGCTAAGTCCCTATATATATATATAGTATATATATATAGAGAGAGAGAGAGAGAGATTGGCTCACCTAAATTTTCCAGCTCGTACTTTGTCTTGCTAAACGAGCTTGCCGGCTTCACTTTACCACGCTTCTCGACAGAGAAGTCGATTACAGGAGGTGGCGCTGCCGATGATATCGGCTTTGGAGAAAGAGCCATGGTCACTGAGCCGTCAGGACCATACTTTCGAGGCCTTCCTCGTTTCTTCTTCATCGGCAAACCCGCTGAAACGGGTGCTGCTGGCGGCGGCGGCGGCGGCGGCGGAGCGCCCCCCTGAGACGCCGGTTGCGGCGGAGGAGGTTGTGCGGATCCAGTTGATGGGTTCGGGTTGTCGGACCTTGGAGCTATGTGGTACTCGGATGGAGCATCCGATCCCACCACTGTGACCCCACCACTAGTGCCACTCACAGCTTCTCGTGTTGCCTCCATGGTTAAAGACTGAAGCTTTTTTTTCTTTTCTCTTTTAAGGTAAGATTATATCAAAAACCCATTTGAAGTTTTAGATTGCAAACTAAATAACAAATTTAAGCTTTTGAAAAATAAAGCTAAAAAAGAACTGATTCCAGGTAGAAAAAAATAATAATTGGAAGAGAGGATGTTCAAATTGAAAAGAAAGAAGAGGAAAAATTAAAAGAAAAATGGAGATTGAACTACCAAAACTGAAAAACTTAGTTTAAGGTTGAAGAAGAGCTTATACAGTGATTTTAACGAACAAAAACTGGATTTTCTGAAATTAAAGAACAGAATTAACTGGAGAAGAGCACAAAACACAGTGATATTTTTCTTACTAGTTGAATTTTTTCTTTTTTTTTTTTGTTTTTTTGTTTTTTTGTATTTTTGAAGAAGAGAGTGGAGAAAATGGATGGAATTTCTGGAGTAGGAATTTTTATTTTGGGTATACGAATGAAAAATAGTGAGATAATAAGAGAGTTTTTTGTTTCAGAAAATTATTTTTTTAATTTGGGTTCCTAACTTTACTAAAGAGTGTACAGATTAAAAAAAATAAATAAATAAAAAAATATTTAATCATAATATATATATATATATTTTTTGTTATAATGTATACAAATGGGTTAATTAATTAATAAATGTTAAAATATAAATATATGAGGTTTTAGTTGGAATCTGGTGGAGAAAATAATAAATAGAAAAATGAAAGTGGGTAGATGAATTTCTTTTTCTTTTTCTTTTTCTTTGTTTTGTTTTTATTAAAGGGTAAGGAAAGTGGGTTAGAGATATTATTATTATTATTATTATTCTTAAATTTGGAGTGAATGTCAAGTAAAATTGGTTGCTAAAGCATGAAGAAAAGAAATTGGAGGAGTGGCCTAAGCCAAGCATGACATTTCTATGGGGCCTCCTAAAACATTCCACATTTTCTATAATATTAATATTAATAATAATAATAATTGAATTTATGCATTCACATTTCTTTTTCTTTCTTTTAACTTTTTTTTTATTTATTCATTCCAATTTTCACTCATCCCTCATTTATAAATCAAGAAACCCAGCAGCTAAAACTCCCATAAAATTTGGCTTTTCTTAAGACAGAAAAATGGTAGTAGTCAGTGTTTTCCATGTATGATGATGCATTGGCCAATTGTGAATTGGTAACATGAGGAAAATGACAAAAATGCCAAAAATAATATTACATTTGAGTGAAAAATATTTAGATCACATCGAACATAACCATTTTTCATTTTTATTATTTTTTATATTTATTTATTTAAAATATTTGGATGATATATATATACATACATATACATATAGAGAGAGAGAGAGAGAGAGAATGGCTGTGTGATGGGTTAATTGCAGGGTCCCATAAAAAGATTTGAAGAGCACTGACTCCTTAATTATGGCTGCATATGTCAACAAGTTTGATCAACCAAATTAACTCTTTCTTCCTCTCTATGGTTAAAGTGACTGCAAAAATGTTTATGACTCTACATGTTCCTACTCATTTTAATATTCTATTAATTAATTTCTAAATTTTAATTTTATTTTATACGCAAATTATTAATATTTTATTTTTATAACAGATATTTCCTGAAAAAAAGAAACTAATAGTATTATAAAAACATGATTAACTGTTACTAAATTAATTACCACAAAGAATATTTTATTTTTTTATTTATTTTTTTTGGGTTTGAAATTGTATAAATTTAATTATCATTTTAATTTAAAAAAAAAAAAAAGAAAAGAAAACAAGTTGCATGTTTACCAATTTTGCCACCAAAACTTGGATCTATCTTTTAGAAAAATAAATAATTTATAAGAAATTATTATAAAGATGATGAAAATGGGGGTAATGATAGATCAAACAATTATTTAATTCCTATTTGCACGGGACCACAACCATTGACCCAAGAAAAAATGCAATTAATTATTATTATTTACATTTATATATTCACAGAAACTAAAATGGCATCTTTTCATATATAATTTAATGAAAATATTTAAAAAATTTTAAGTTTTGATAAGAACGATCCAATTGTTTAACATTTTATAAATATTGGTGATCAACTCGATGCACATTACATCTTCTTTTTTTTTTTTTTTTCTCATTATTATAATTACAATTAATGTGATGCTTTATTATATTATATTATATTTTTACAATTTTGGTCGGTAATGTAACCTAACATTTTCTCTTTCCTTTTTTTCTTCTTTTTTTTTTTTAAATTTTTGTAAAATTAGTCATGGGAAAAGAGAAAACCCAGAATTAAATAATTAGAAAAGCTCAAATTTCCATATAAAATATTTAGAAATTACCACTTGAATTCAACGGTGAGTGGTGTTCATATTGCATGTCCGTGTCAGACCGGAATCTCATAGTAATGGGTTGAGTTATGGGGGGTGATTTTCCATTTTTTAAATATTAATATTAATATTAATAAATTTTAAATTATATAATTATAAAATTGCATCCGTCAAGAGATTGAACATGTCTCCAAATAATTATAAAAATTGCCGGCTTAATTAATTTAATTGCCATAAATTTTGAACGTCCTGTTTCTTGGCCTTTTCTTTTGCCCATTAATCCATTTAAATTCAGGGAAATATTAAATCTCAATTATATGTTATGGGGTGCAGTCAACGTAAGTCAAATTATTTGTTGACCGTGTTTTAGTTCCGGTCAATCAAGTTTCTGGGTACATTTTAGATTATAATTTTGGGTTTATGGCTTGATATTTTTTTTTTCCTTTCCCATATTAACATTTACATTTTAAAATAAGTAAATAAATTAATAAATAAAGTGAAATTATTATTTTTCTTTTACCCTTAGTACAAATAACCTCAAAGTCCACATGTATATAATTACTATACAAATTTCAAAATTTTTTGAGTATGTTTTGACTCCTTCCAACCTTACAATTATTATTAATTATAAAATTCACTTTAATTGCCAAGACAGTTAAAACAATACATGTACGCACCTTTCTTTATCTTTACGTAATATATAAATTTAATATTTTAAAATATGATATTGATAAGTTTTTATAATTTTAATTTATCATAAATCAATGCCCATTAAAATATTGACACGAAAACTTATCCTTTTTAAAATAATAATAATAATAATAATAATAATGTTCTTAACTTGTACCATTCTAATATGGTGTTACGTACGTAATTTGCTTTCTACAAATTGAAAATATAATTTAGGTTTAGTTTTCACCTTTCATTTTTTTGGTTTTAATTAAAACTAAAGCATAATATTTAATTTTGTTTTGGTCTGGTTTTAAAATTTTTTAAAACAAAATAAATCAAAATTAAAACTATATAATTAAAAGATAATATATAAATATATAATAAACTACATATAACTAAAAATATATATTTTTTATTTATTATAAATATCTAAAATATACATTTGTCAAATTCTCAATCATAATGTAAAAATACAAAATTTAAAAAAAATGAATTCATACTTTAAATGCGGAAACAAACAATAATTAAAGTTTACATTCATACACAGTAATTACGGATGCTCAATAACGAGAATATCCATTTTACAACAGTTCGTAAAAAGAAATGAAATAAATAATAGTAAATAAATGTCTTAGGATGTTAACCTCCACTAACACTCGATGGAGTCGGAGAGAAAATCTACTCACAACTCTCATGTTGATCAGAATCTAGATCTTGGTCTTCTTGAACTAAAATTGTTAATAGGAGGATGAGTTACACTAACTCAGTAAGAATATCACACTAATCACTGATACAGAAACCGAATATTAGTAAAAAAAATTTAAAATAACTAATGAAACCCTTAATTTAAGTAAATTCATTTAACATAAAGAAAAGCGTTTATTCCTACTTACCGTTACAAGTTTTTCAAAATCAACCTATAAAGATAATTACTCAATGTAATAACCCGAAACTCAAAGGAAATGAATTTATATTTTAAATGCGGAAGCGAATAATAATGTAGGATTTACATTCCTTACATAGTAAATTGGAATACTCAATAGGGATATAGAAATGTCCCTTCTACATTGTTCATTAAAAAAAAAAAGACAAACGGTAATTAAAATAATTAAATAAATATTCTAAGAATTAACCTTCACTAGCATTTGAAAGGAGTCCGATAGGTGAACTACTTACAACCTTCTTACTGATCGGGATCTAAATACTGATCTTCTTGATCTGAGATGGTTAATAAAAGAGTGAGTTACACTAACCCAGTAATAATATCACACTAATCACTAATATGAAAACCAAATATTGGTAGAAATTGTAAAATTCGGGCCCAAAAAATGGCATGATATAATTTTTTATTATTTAATTATTAATTTAAAATAAATAAATAAATAATTTTA